>JASDQU010371802.1:33590-90282 GCA_032191745.1 Picea mariana | reverse complement strand
ATTGTGAGTAGCTATCAGATCCATGGTCTCAGAATCCTTGGAGCAAGAAGTGTGTGGGGAACGAAGGACAGTTGGAAGGGACCTTACAACATCAAGGCCATGGTTGTAATCTCTCTTTCACATTTAATATGATACAGTAATATGATTCTTTCCAATAAATCTTGTTGTGTTTTATTGTATGATTCCTTGATCACATACATAGGTTTATATTGATTTTATGTTATTGCTATCACTTTGGTTGGTTGCGTTCTTTTGTAGAATCATCATTGTATGAGCATTGGAACAGAGCTAGGATGGCGATGGCGAGAGGAAGTGACATTTAAATGGTATGTCACCCATCCCTCTTTAGTTAGTAAAATCAATATCTAAAACTTAAGAAAATTGTCATGTTCTGGTGTGTTTTATTCTAGATCTAGGTGGATCTAGGGAGATCTGTTAGTGTCTGCACCTACCGATTAGTCCGATAACACTGAGAGGGTGTTGAGATGAGTCAATTGGAACTTTACTGCACTTACTTGAATAGCCCCTATGGCAGAGATTGAGGACCTACCACCATCTATGCAGCCTCATGTAGTGGGGGCACCACGGATGTAGGTCCGATTGTTTCGGCGTTTGGCAAACATTGTAGATCAGTAGAATAGGGCCCACAGGCCCTGGCCTTAGTTAGACTTTTCATGTGCCGAGAGCACTACTTGTATATATTTTTTGAGGGCATAAGCCCCGTGACTTGTTATTGGTGATATTTTTGAGGTGCTTGCATCCACCTATGTACTCTGGTGACTATGATGTTATATATGGTTTTTTATGTCCTTTTGTGGCTTATGGATCATTTTTGCAAGAAATGTATTTACATGTTTATTTGTATGTCTTTTCATATGTGTGCAAGATGCCAATCTAAAATTTGATTAGCTAGAGTATCTGTAATTTGATTTAATCTCCTAGGAACATGAAAATATGTAATATAATCAAATCTTTGTTTTAAGAGACATACCCTAAGGAATTTTCGAAGTAAAGTCGGATCATGAACATGGTAGACTCTATTTAACTGAGACACAACCAGCTGAGTTTTGATATATATCCGGAGATGAGAGATACCAAATGACAGAGCGTCATGAAGCAACTCAATAACTACACTGTACTCGGCGACATTGTTTGTGGTGTCACCTAAGCATATACCTCCGAAACATAATAACTGGCCTCGAGGTGTAAAACTTACCCAAACTATGGAGGCAAGCCTCTGAGTGTGATGGCTAGCACCGTCTACATACCCAATGAACACCTCGGGTTCACTTGACATCTACCACAGTGATGAAAGATACATCAAAATGACACGTCCATAACACTAAAAAAAAACTAGAAGGTAATAGTACATATGTTACAAAAAGTTACCCATGGTGACCTGCCTATGAGTAATAATTTTTGAGGTAGAGTCCATTTCTAGGCTCTGCCAAAGAATTCCCTTCAAAATCAACCAAATGATAAGTGCCTTTTTTTAGAACCTCCTTTATGATGAAAGGTCTGAACCACATGGATTTGAATTTTCTTGCCCCTAGGGGATCCTTATCTTGGTCGTAGACTAGAACAAGGTCGCCTTCAGTGAAAATCCGAGGATGAATGGACCTATCATACTGACACTTGCATTTATGTTTGTGAACCTCGTTGGATAGGGCCGCATCATGATGCTGCTCATTGAGCTGCTCTAGGTATAATAACCGCTCTTCAAGTGGAGAAGTGTCTGGCAATAATTGTACTGCCAACTTTAGGGACGGGATCTGACATTCGATAGGCAAGACTACTTCCATCCCATAAACAAGTTGAAAAGGTGAGAAACTAGTTGCAGTATTAACAGATGTTCGGTAAGCCCATAATGCCAAGTATAACATCAAATGCCAATTTGACTTGGCTGAGTTGATCGTTCGATGTAGGATGGTCTTAAGAGATTTATTTACAGCTTCCACCTGACCATTTTCTTGGGGGTAGTAGGGTGATGAATGTTCTTTCCGTAACCCAAGATTTGATGTTAACTCATTCATCATCTGGTTCTGAAAGTGACTGCCATGGTTAGTGACAATCTCCCTTGGGACACCGAACCTTTCTATTATCTAGTTGAATAAAAAGAGAGTTGTAGTCTCCCCATCATCTTTAAATGTTGGCATAGGTTCGACCCACTTTGTGAAGTAGTCTACGGCTACGATGATGTAACGGTGCCCCCTTGCTAAAGGAGGGTTGCATGTAGTGTAATCAATTCCCCACTTGGTGAAGGGACCAACTGTGATGACAGGAAACATAGGAGCGAGATGTGCCCTCATCTTCCGAGAGAAGATCTGGCATGGGTGGCACTTCTTGACCGATTCGATACAATCTTTGAGTAGTATCAGCCAGAAGTAACCTTCTCGTAGAATATTTTGGGTTGTTGCCAACCCAGACAAATGACCACCACAAGCTCTGGTATGGAAATTGTTAAGTACAATAACTGCTTCTTCATGAGTGAGACATCGGCGCAGGATGCAGTCTACACCTCTCTGATACAATGTATCATCGAGTATGAGATAATCCTTAGCCTGATGGTGTATATGACGATGTTCATCATGAGAAATAGAGGTGGGGCACTTCAAAGACTAGAGATAGATAAGTATATCTTTGTACCAAGGATCTGAAGATGTGATCAAAAACATATCTCCTCTGATAGGCGATTCTTCGGGCACAACATCCCCTGACTCAATTGGAAGTTCCAAAATAAGTTCTACGAAGACCAGTGACTTTTTGGATTTCGCTGAAACAAAATCTATGTCAAACTCCTGGAGAATGACTATCCATCTACTAATCTTTCCACCTATTACCCATCGTGTCAACATATACTGGAATGGATTCAGGACAACAATGATGGTGGTCTTGTGAAACAGAACATAATGACATAACTGTTGGACAACATGGACTACTGCCAACGCAAGTTTTTCGATATGAGAATAATTGAGTTCCGATCCTACAAGGCCTCGACTCAGGTAATAGATCACATATTTTGAGAACAAGTCATCTTCTTGAACTAAGACCATGCCAATGGTTGACTTTGCTGCAGCCAAATATAATAAGAAATCCTTGTTATAGTTAGGTGGCTGGAGCAGAGGGGCAGTTGTGAGGGCATGTTTCAATGTCGCGAAAGAGCGTTGAGTGGCATCGTCCCAATAAAAAGGAACAACTTTCTTCATTAAGCGCATAAATCCCTTGGTGATCTCGGCATAGTTGGCGATGAAGTGTCTTAAAAAATTTGCCTTGCCCTGTAGACTCTGATGTTGAAGGATTGTGCGTGGGGGGGGGAACTGAATAACTGCCTCAACCTTGAGAGGATCGACCATGATCCCTGTTGTCGACACTATGAAACCTAACAAACGTCCTAATGTTACGCAAAAGCTGCACTTGTTTGGATTCAAGCGAATCCAGAAGTAGCGATAATGCTCAAAGATAAGTCGGAGGTGTGTGGGATGATCCATTCTGTTGCGAGATCGAGATGATAAATCATCTAAATAGGCCTCGACTATATGCCTGAGGTCATGGAAAGAAAAAGACATGGCCCATTGAAAGGTCGCTCCAATATTTTTGAGACCAAAAGGCATCTTACGATACACGAATGTACCCCAGGGACATATGAATGTCATTTTGTGCTGGTCTTCGGGTTTGATTTGTATTTGGTTATATACATAAAAACCGTCCATGAAAGAGAAGGCCTCGCAACCCACACATTCATCAATTATCTAGGCAATGAATGGTGTGGGAAAATTATCTTTGGGACAGGCCTTGTTCAAATCATGGAAGTCTGTACATACATAAATCGTGCCTTGTTTTTTATTGACTGGCACGGGGTTTGACACCCATTGGGTCAAGTGGATAGGATAGATAAAACTAGCTTTTAGCAGTTTCTCAACTTCAACCTTAATGGCTGTTTCTTTCCTGGGGTTAACTGGACGAAGCTTCTGCCAGACAGGCATGGCATCTGGATAAGTTGTGATTTCATGTTCGACTATTTTTGGATCGATACCTAGAATCTCCTCGTAAGACCAGGAAAAACCGTCACGAAATTCTTTAAATAGATTTGTGTAGGTTTGAATCTCTCCAGGGGAGCAGTCAGCTCTGACGAAAACATTCTCCGTGATGCCAGGGGTTCTATAGATATTGATCGGTATGATTTCAGCAATGGTTTCCATATTACCCTTAGCATAGATATTACCCTTAGCATAGACCTTGTGCATAGCTAAGGGATTAATAGGACAAAACCTATCTCCAGTCATAGTCAAGGTGAATTCTCCGGCCTCGATTCTACTTAACTCTGGGAGAAAGAAAGATTTATGATGAAGATCAACCCAGGGTTTGTCTGGACTAGTCATTGCTTCAATTACTGCTTTGTTAGAGGGCAAGACTAAGTCTAACGAATTGGTGTGAGAGAGAGAACCTTGATCCCAAATAGGCTCTAGAAGCAGATCGAACTCTTGTGCAGTAGTTGGATCTGGGTTGGCTGAAGCTTGATGGACTAAAGAGTACACTACTTCAGCTGTGGAAAAGGGCATGGACATACCCGGATGCCCTGTCCCCTCCATCGTGGCCGATGGGGAAGGAAGTATCCACTGATTGGTGAAGTAAGTTGTGTGAAACGACAAAACTTGGAAAATCGCAACCTTATGGTGGTCGGATATGAACTTGGCATCACCTTGAAGGGGCGGGTAATCGAAGGTACCCATCAAATATGGGCACAAACCAACCCCTATGTTGACTATGCCTGGTTGAGGATTATCAATCATCGGGACCGCGGACACCCCCAATGAAGGGTCAGATCTGGAGAAAGACAATTGATCAATGTTCACAATCCGGTCCTCGTGTGGAAACAACAAGACCCGAAAAACTGTAGCAACCACTGCTTGCATGGCATAAGTCCAACTCCTTCCTAACAAAATATTGTAGTCAAGGGACGCATCGACTACTTCTACCTCAACGCACACGGTCTTACCTCCCAATTGCACGGGAAAAGAGGGAATGATACCATGTGGTCGGAATGAACGACCGTCGAAAGCAATGAGAAGAGTAGGCGACAAAGACAAAATGGGCTGGCCAATGGTCTTCCAACATACCAACAACATAACGCATGTTGAGGTGCCCTCATCAACCACCATGCAAAAAATATTTCAAGTAAACGTTTTCGTGGGGTGAGCCACTACTATCTAAAATGCTACGTGGTAAGGCAGACGAGGTTTCAAGTCGGTTGTATCTAGCATGATGGTACCTGGATTACAAGTCTCAGTACATCCTACAGTGGTTAACAAAGCTTTCCTCTAGGAAGGGCAACTTTGGAGGACCTCCAAAGCGGACATTGCACAAGGGGTTTGAGACAAATCGTCCACCATAGAATAGTTCTAGGCAGCCCTTGCGTTTGGGTTGTGAGAAGCTTTTTTGAATGCACCTTTTGGGATGTGTATCGTTGTTTCACCCAAAGTCTTCTCAATCTATAGAGGAAGAGATGGGAGTTCGGCTTCTTTTCCCTTCTCAGAAGTGCTTGGTTTACTGTAGTCATGCGCTCTAGTGGATATGAAAGAATCATACTTCATCATATATACATTCGGAGATGCGGGATTGTTCGAAGGCGGAGAGGGTCCTTGACTTCCCCCTTCCGCGCTTGTAGAGGCTTGGGTTAGGTTTTGTCCATGTTGAAATGGATTGGTTAACACAGTAGGTTGTTGTTTTGTCACAAACTTTTGGGCCTCTGCAAGCTGGGGACATAGGTGGGTCGGGTGGTCTTCCGCGCACAAGTTGCACGAATACCTCACCTTACGTTTCTCAGTGTTTCCCTCGCCAGCATTATCAGTGGGTTTCTTATCCCCCTTACCCTTCTTTCATTTTTTTTTCTTTCCTTCAAGATGTTGCGTGGCCTTTGGGTTTGTCGATTGCACTGTGTGTACATTTGACGTTTTAGTAGGGGGAGAAGCCAAAACAGTAGTTTGGCTGGCCATTGTGTGTTGTATAGAGAATTGTTGCAACTGCTTCGTCAGTTTCTCAGCGGGATTTGTTTGTGCTAAACCAACAATACCACCAGCATGTGGTCCAACTCTCTTTCTGGTTTTATCAAGTATTGAGCATGGCGCATCTGGAAAGATCTCGTATAATAAACTAGACTGAGAATAGATGAGCTCAAGCTCTTGAGCTCTCATGATGGCGTCTTCTTCGAAAAACACTCCTGAAGTCACGACGTCTTTGGATAACTGCGGGACTAAAGACTTAAGGAACCACTCAAGTAGGAATGCTGGTGGGAATGGTACCTTAATTAAACTCTTCCGGCGTCTCCATTCTTGGATGTGATCAGAGATATGTTCCACTTTTGTCTATGCGAAATTGGCCAGCAATTATGTGCCATCGCCGTATCTCACAGGTAATTGGAAATGGTTTAGGAAGGCCATTGCCAATTCTCCGAAGGAAGAGTATCTTGAGCGGCCCCAGAATGTTTGGAGAGGAGAGACAGGCAGATCCTTTCAGTTAGAACCCCTATCAGCAGCAGCCCTTTCTTCGAAACCTCCGCTTATAGCGAATTTCTATTTTTGTGTTCGGAAAAGGATTGGTTAGATAGGCTTACTTTTTCATTGTTCAGGTCGAGCTCAATGTACCATTTTGTGGCACTCCCAATGAGAGTACATTGAAATAATCACAACTGTACGGAGTCATCTTTCAACGAGTTAGATGAGCACCAAAGGTGGAAGGTAGTCACATGATCCCCTGGATCTTCATTAGGCTTGGCTTCGAACTTGGGTATGTCTGAAGGAAACTTCATTGACATAGGAGGCCAACACAGATCGTGACAGATAGGGTCATTCAAAAACCTTGTCAAGTCTGGCAAATGCAAGGTTGCCAGGAAAGGTAGTTTGGATTGTTGTTGATAACCTGGGAAAAAGGGGCCTGGATTTTGACTGGCACCAAGTTGCTAGGAAAAGTTTGGTTGTTGGCCTGGGTTCGAATTTTGTTGTGAGTGGGAAATCCCTCTATGGACTAGCATCTAGGGTTAAATTATGAATGCAGAAAAGACCTAAAGAATCCTATTTTCTACCGTCGTCCTGGACCTAATCCTCATTATTATTAAGCAAATACGTAGTTAAGTGAGTGTACCTTATTTCGTACATTTGATATCGATCCTTCTTCACACTTGATTTCTCCTTGACTGCAGCTCTCCTCTATGGGCTAACCTGCATTCACACAAGATACACAACAAACTTTACATGCATTTGATCTAAATATTAATGGGTTAAAGATTCAAACATGTGTTCAGTAAACTATGAACACCTCATATGGCAGGACAGAAAAAATACTTCTTTATTACCAAATTTAATAAATCAACTTACAATGTCGACGCTAGCCACTTCTCCGTGAACCTGTTCCTGGGCTCCTCTTCAACTGTCCTCCAACTTCTTTGCTCTCTATCTCTTCTTGCACAAGGATGGATAAAGGGTTGGGACAAAGGGAATGTGCAAATGGGTATAGTTTCTTTACTATGATTCTCCTCTTCCAAATGGGACCCCTAACCCTTCTTTCATAGGCTAGAAGAAGCTAGGTATTTGGTCGAACTCTCAGCCATGCATGGTTGGAAGGTTTAGTTAACTCACCCAAAGCTGTGTGTTTCATTGACAACTTTCCTTTTTTCATTCTTTTGTAGGTACACGCGGGCTGTTTTAGGTCAGCTAGTGTGTACATGCATGCAGTGATGGAGTAGGGAACATGGGACTTTATAAAAGAGGTTTTTAAGAAGAGTTGTTCAACAGTGTTTTGGCAAAGAAGGAATCTGAGATGGCCTGATGTCAGGTAAGCATGTCTGGTGCAAATTAGGGTTATAACAGGGTGTAATAACAAAAGGTCAGGGAGATTAATCTCTAGGAGCCTACGAAATAAATCGAAGTCTCTTTAATCTCTAAGAGCCTATGAAATATATCGAAGTCTCTTTAATCTCTAGGAGCCTACGAAATAAATCGAAGTCTCATATGAGCTCGATCAAAGCAATCGAGGTCCATGAGAGCTTTGATTATGAGATCGAGAAATTATTGGCAAGAGAAGACCCTAGTTACCTCAAACCGGATCTCAGCTAGACCTACGATTTCGTAGACAATCTGCCACCATGCCTGAAACATAGCAAAGTCTTTCCAGGGATGAAACTCTGTAAAGAACCCACAGACAATAGTGGTAGTGTTCTGATGCACGGCCATGGGTTTCCTCAACCAATTGTTCCATATCCACGGTGTGAGGTGTGTTTATTTTGGATAGATAAGTATTACACTGATTTCCCCTCCCTTCAAGCAAAGATCAATACCCTTACAGCTCAGATTGACTTGTTAACGAATGAAAACCCATAGAGTCAAGATCAGTGCACACAGGCAAGGAAAACGCTTGAAGAGAACTAGAAATGTCATAATAAAAAATGTTGAGTGTGTCAAAGTAGTTATTAATTATGAGGTTTTGTGAAACAAATTTAGCATTCAGTTGAAAGGTAAAGATTTGTGTGATTTTGTTGATTTTCTCTTAATTAATATAGATTGAATCGGTTTCCTGCTATTTAAAATAAGACTAGCTACATAATCAATAGATTATGTAGCCAGTTTGTTCTCATTTGAAATATTGAAAAATGTTGGTTAAATGAATATCTAAATTTCTTTATTTTCATTTTTTCTTTTAGGATATCATGCAACTTGTGGAGACATAATGATATGGAGCATTTTTGGGGTCATTATCCATTTCTTTCGCTCATTTTGTAAACAGAAACAAACGTTTTTTAATCTTAAGAGATCCAGTTTGATATTGAGTGTTTTAATTACCCTCTATTTTTGTAATTAGTAAATCATCCTGGGATTTGATTCTATATTGGAAGATAGGATGCTTAGTTTTCCTGAACTCTTTAAATATTACAACTTTTTGTAATGAAACCATCTTCACCAGGAGCAGAAGATGGATGATTAATTTACAGACTTTAATGGAACAACAATACACATTTCGGCTTTAGCTTCTTGTGGATGGTGTCTTCATTTAAGTTTTGTTTATCCTGATATGATAATAGGTTTTAATAGCTTTAGTCTTCATGATTTATTATGTTTTGGGATAATTCCTTTATAAATGTTGTCCATAAATGATGCTTCAGATATTAATTGTGTGATCATCTATTCATCTTCAATTACAAGATTTCTCCTTAATTTCCGTTGAAAGATTAAATGCAATGTTATTGCTAACAGATTTTTCTTATAGTAATTGATTGCAATCATGAGATCACAGTAACTATTTGTACCACTCTTTCTATTATTAAAATTTAACTGCCAACACAATTGTTCTGCATTTATTCAGAACATAATTAAGGTTCATTGTAGGTTTTCCTCCTGGACAAGGTGGTTAGATGTCTGATCGTACAGATGTTTGGATGCGTATCATTAACTCGCTAACAGGTTAGCTCATTTACATTTTTATGCTATTTGTTTATCATCGAAATTTGAACATATGGTTTGGCTTTTGACTATCCATGCATTTCCATTTCATATCATTTTCTTTATTAGTTTAAGACTTATAAAGGAAAAATAAAAAAAAATATTTTTATGTGCTTTCTTTATTTGCTTCTTCAAACTGGTCATTTTCACATTGAGTTTCGTAAGTTTAGATTAAAACTTGTAGCTTGTAAATAATGTCCATAAATAAGAGTTATCTATCTTTTGCTTAAATACACCTACTACAGTTACATTAGAGCATATGTACATATATATAGTGTTTAGTAATTAGATAGTTATTTCTTTCTTTTGTTTGTTTCTTATTAGGATTCTTAGATTGGCTAATGGAGCCATTAAACCCGTCAGAACGAGTTATACCAAACGGCTTGGGTTACTTAGACAACCCCGGACCAGACTCATTCTTCCAATTGATGGACGGTCATTTTTGCCCGTTAACACTGCTTCATGACTTTAAGTTCATCTCACTCGAGGCAGGGTGCCATTACTCTCAGTGAGCCCTGCTCTGCCTTCACATCCTTTTGACGAACCATCACCCTCGCTCAACCTTTAATCTGTGCGTGCGGCCATTTATGGAACCTCACCAGCTCCTCATCTTATTTCAATTTCTCTAGCGACTCTAGATGGCTCATTCTTTCCTGGTTTTTCTTATCAAAGCTTGGCCTCCTACCCAACCTTTCCCTACTCTGCTTTTGTCCTTTCCAGCTTTGTTCCTGGCACATTTTCTCTCTCCCACTATCCTAGAGATGCCCCGACTATGAGGGAAGTCAAAACGCAGGTCATCCTAGCAGCCAAACTGACCTCGCCTGGTCCTTTTTCCTCCGCCTGCTCCCTCCCTGTTATCCTCCTCCTCTTCAACCACCTCGTCCCCCTCCCTAGCGCAGTTGACCCAAATTCCCTCTTCTCTCTGACCCCTTGATGTGTCCCTTGCCAATAGAATGGAGGGGATGGACTTCTCAGGGGCCTCATTGGACTACAACCCAGGACCTTTAAGCAATTCGGCCTCTGTTTCACACCCAGGCCCTTTGGCTCCTCCCAACTCTCTGGCCACCCAGGCGCTTCAGGAAAATCCTCACGATGGCCAATTTCAGATGGATGGTCTGGAAGATAGTCAAAATTCGCAACGACAACCCCAATCTCGAGCCAGTTCCAATATTGACCAAGAATGCGAGTGGCAAACAGGCCTTGCACTAGTGCAAATCCTGGTATTCGAACTGCGTCTGAACATGGATGACCTTCGATTCTGCCTAGAGACCTTGGACGACAAATCCTCTCAAATTCTGTAGTTTCTCTCCACATTATAGGGTGCTCATCACCTCCTAGCAGAGGAAACCGAAGCAACAACAACCCAACTAGCAGCAACCTCGACACAAGTGTTGGCACTAGAAACTTTGGTCCACATAGTGGAAGAATGCCAGGAGCAGAGGCTTCCATCATGACCAGAGGATGTCCAGAAGGAAGATCACGTGCCATCATAGAAAAAGGATGCCATGCAACTGGACCAGACACCAGTCGAGGAGGAGCCGCCTCCTCTTGGGGACGCGACATTTGGTCCCTTTTGCATGGCTGCGTCACCACACTACAGCCCATACCAGTGATATGTCTGTTGTGTTTGTCTATTGTTTTGTCATGTGCATGGAGACCTTTGATGCATTTGTCCATGGTTATTATAGTTATGCTGTCTACACTTTCCACAGTTGTAACGACCACCCTTAGGGGCCAGAATTTTGAACTCTTTTTGCATCAGTAACAGTCTAGACTTCATTTATGAAGCAGTTCGGCTAGCTGAGCTAGTTTCCCCTCAGGGAAGCTCAGTATTTACATATTGAAACCACGGAAATTCTCTATAGTCCTTCATTTTGACAGACTTTTATACAATCTTACTTATAAAAAAAAAAATTGAATAAAATTTAAATAATTGTTTATACTATTCATTAAGTAAAACATGTTATAGCATTATATAAATTACTATAAATCTTCATACAATGTTACAATATTCTATAAATTACTCAGTCTCGTGTATATGATGAAATTGTTGGGTGCAAAATGTATATGACGCAAGTGTTTGGTGAAAAATGTATATCACGAAACACGTTGGACATGAAAAGTGTGAACCTGCGAATCCATAATTGATCGGTGCAAAATGTATCAAGTGTTATAGCATTATACAAATTACTATAAATCTTGGTATAATGTTATAATATTCTATAAATTACTGTCTCATGTGTATGACATAATTGTTGGGTGCAAAATGTATATGACGAAAGTGTTAGGTGAAAAATGTATTTCATGGGACAGGTTGGCCATAAAAAATGAAAAATGTGAACCCGTGACTCCGCCAAACTGCCACTCTGTAATTGTTGGGTTACGTTGGTTATGTATTAAATATTTCATGTACTATCAAACTTATATCCTAGGAACCTTTGTTCATGTACTAGACATTAATATTTTTTGATAAATTTCAAATAAAACTAATTCGGGAATACTAAATTATGCATGAATACCACATGTACTGCAACTTGCAACCCACACATTTACTCCCCTTCCATCTTGGCAAGGACTATGCAGCCATGCAACACTTGTTTCTCTATCGGAGAGACATCTCCTTCATTCAATTTGTATGGACCAATAGCTTCATGCTTCTTTATAAGTTTTAAAGTTTTAAGTCATCCTCTATTTCGTTGATTTACTCAAGATATTGCCAACCCTTTATCTTTGACTTGGATTCTTTCTTTTTTGAATGATGGGTTCAAGTCTATTGAAGGGTACCTTGGAGGTGACCTACTTGTTGACAATTCAAAGACTAGAAACATGTATTTTCATAGTCTAGAATTTTAGTCCACCTATAAGTTTTCCCATTTAAGAGCATTTTTTTCCGACATATCTTTATTGATATCTACCTCAACACATATACAAGTATATGTGGTTGGACCCTCCTTATCTCTTTAATGTAGCTAACTAAAGTACTCCCAATATCCTCCAAAACTAGTAGATGCCAAAATTGCAATGATAAATAGGGTAAACGAACCCATATAGGCATTCAAGTCACTGACAAAGTGTAAAGGTCAAATTGTAGAAACCATGTTGTTATAAATGATCCTTCTCTTCCCAAAATCTAGGTTCCATCCACCATTTCTTTCTAATATACATCATGATTGTAAAAATAGTCTTTAAAAATCCTTTAGAACAAAGTGATATCTCAAACTTGGTAGGGAAATGACAAAAGTTGGAGTTTTCTATTAGTGTCACATGAGCTAATGCATGTTCACTTCCTAGTTGTTGTTCCAGAGTTTATACTTAAGGCTTGAAAGTATAAAGTCTAGGCATATAAAAAGAGCGTATGTGATATAAAGAAAGGAAAAAACAACTCTTGGGGGAAAAGGATCTAGGGATGATTTCTGAGTTGTCTTTGTCTAGCTTCCACTTTTTCCTGGACACTGCTGTCCTGCTCAATGGCCGCCCATGAGCGTTCAAGTTCAACCCGGGTGGGGGCAGTTTTTAAGAAAGTATTGAAAAGGGTTAAGGAAATATTGGTCTGATCTGTGAGACCGGGTTCAATGTTGGGCTATCTCGTAACTAGTACAGTCATGGAGGAAGAAATTTTTAAGGACTGGTTGCTTCCTTTTAGATTGTATGAGAAAATTTCCTGAATCTTGAATTAATAGTGTAGCGAAATCAAAGGTCGTTTCCCATATCTGAGTTAAACTAAAAACCATGCATAGAATGAAAGAAAACATAAAGTTGTGGAACAATGTGAGGCTTTGATCAAGGGAGAATCTCACACTATGAAAGAGGAAGAAAAATATAAGGAAAAACTTTAATGAAGCATCAGATATAATAGTCTAAATCATTCACAGGTCTTGTAAGTGTTGATAGCCGATAAAGAGGAAAAACTGTAAACGATTAGAGCACAAAACAAAATTCAATCACCACAGTAGAAGTTGTAATAAATCACAGCTATGCATTCATCAAATATACATAAGAAATGAAGTTAGATATGAAATAACAGAGGAGCACATAACTCAAATTTGATGGGGTCTGGAATATCCAACTTGCATTTGTATTAATTTTGGCAAAATGAAGAACTTTTCTGCTACAATCGGCCAAAAAAAGGCTTTGGTGTATCTTTCAAAAATGTATTTATACAAAGAAAAACATCAACCCTAGACCATTGGTATTCTCCTAATATCCTAGGTGTTAGCGGTTACAGAATATGAAATTCAAACCGTTTTGTTGGGTTACTTTTTACTTTTTCTAGTTGTACAAAAACGAGCACAAATGTGTTACTTCATCATTTCTTTGAAATGCTTCCTTCGCTCGGTCCCAAACACACGACACACCTATACAAAAATTGCATCAACATTCTGGAAGGCTCTAACGTATTCTTTGCTTCAAACATATATAACTTCCTCTGAATTTGGGGCAGTTTATCTTCAATCTTCCTCTTGCCAAACTTTGTCGACTGCAACTGTAGATTCGACTTTATTAACCACTTATCTATTTGGGCAAGGTCGAGCTATTTCAATTGTGAAATATCGAGCTGGAATTCATTCCAACTCTCCTTGATATGTAGTTGATGCCTTATGACATTTACCTATCCTAATAGCCCAGGACAATTGCCTTTACCAATGCCCAATGTTTTTGTATCTAGCTGATCAAATACATCTTCACAGTCTCTTCTAACTTCTCTTGCCATTTTCCTTCTTTCAACAATATTAGTCTCCCATGTCTTTAACATGATTTCTCCCCTGATCTGTTCATCTACAATCATCTTTGGGATTGTTGGTACTTCCTCTCTTGCCGAAAACACCACTGCCTTTTGAAAAGCAACACGAGTTGTTGTGTCCTCGTTTTCTTTTAAAACAATGCCATCTAGTGAGTGACTTATTTCGAGAAAGTATTTTTGGACAATTTCTATTTTGGAAAACGTGTCTTGTTGTTCTACTTGTAGTTTCTCATGTACCACTAGTACTTGGGCTTGAAATGCTTCTATATTCACAACTTGTCCTTCAATAGACTTCAACTCAGCCTATAGTTATCTCACTAACTCTTCCTGTTGAATAACCTATACCTGACTCACTTGCATCTGCTTATTTTCTTCATCCAAACTAGACTTCAACAATCACATTTCCTCTTTGTCCATAGTTCAGGCATGTTCAACCCTTTGATTTACCTCCTCTTGAATATTATTCTCTGTGTGCTTTACTTGGTCCTACAACTGAGCTATCATTTGATTTTTCTGTTTCAGCTTTGTTTTGAGGGATTCAACTGAGAACAAATTGGTCGTCACTAAAGCTCCCATAGAGCTTGCTATTTCTGTGGCAAAGTCCTCCTCTTCTAGTTTCTACCCATCTATGAGCACTCTATGTTTATTCACCATTGTGCCTTCTCCCAGATGCATTTCCTATTTAACTACGACTTTCCTCTTCTTACTGAAAAAGTAATCAGAGGAAGGCATATCTTCTCTAGATATGGGAGTGAGGTCACTTACATATATGACTTCCAGGTGAGGAGTCCCAAAAGTTGACTATAAAGGAGTCAATGATGTAATAGGGCTACCCAAATATGTAGATTGATTTTATCCTGTTGTTTTAGGGACATCAATAGGAATAGTTGATGATAAAGGGGGAATCATTTGACTCGACTTTGAAGGGGTCTTGGATTTGGAACTCATTTCAGACCCTGGATTCTTTGATTGTGAAGCTTTCTCTTTCGGTGAAGAGGCTTCAATATTCTATGGATTTTCTTCTGCAGTCCCTTTATCATGAGCCTCTGACCTGAAACCTAGGGGAGTACTTTCCTGATCTAGGGGAGCAGTCATTGATTCCCCCTACAGTATCTTGGGCAGACCACTTCACCTGTGCTTCTGGAAAGTCAGAAAGTTGGTCTTTAGGTCGGGTGATAGTTCCTGAACTCTGACCAATATTTACTCATAGGTTCTGGATCCTCTGAACATGTCATCACAAGGAGACACTTCATGTTCATACATCTTCATATTGCAGTGAGTAAGATGTTTTCCTACAATTTCATAAGGGTAATGTTTTCTAAGTTCAATATCTACCAATTTGATGTCTTCCAGTGCTGCAACTTCAAACTTGGAATGATCAAAGTTAAGTAGTGAACAAATCCCAATTTGTACAGGAAAAAGTGGCCAAAACTTCTTCTGAGATGCTTTCAATTCAATTCCTATTCCACCAGTTACTATTTGTTAGGCCACCTCCTTGCACACCAGCCTATCAGGAAGAAACTTCAGAAGTGCATGAGGAGGGATTGAGCACCCGAAAACCCTGACATAGGAAAAACCCTCTTCAATAAACTAATCTGCGATTGCCCTGAGATTTCCCATGATTTGCACTGAAATACAAGGGGGATCATGACCATACAAAATTTGGTGCAGAGGTATCACTACGTAGTGGAAGACTTCGTAAAATACATCTTTAACATTTTCCTCTCATAGCTTAGAGTGATAAACATGGATGGGATCTGCAGAGGCTAGGTTCCATCTCTAGCTCATAAAAGGGAATGGAGTCATGTAAAAAACCACATCCATAATATAGGAAGACATGTAAAAAGATGTAGGTAGGCCTTCCAATTTTGTTGTTTGGTACTCTGCAACCTCACTAGCTAGATTTTCGAATTAAGTTCCCCCCCCAGTTGAAACTGAAACCCTCGGGTACTTCATGTAGAAGTGGTACCCAGTCTGTAGGGAAATGGGTAGGTATTTTCCTCCCGAAGAGTCTGCATAGCATCAGGGCTATATAAACCATGTATTTTTTTAACGAAGCTATGGCATAGGTGCCATGGGTATCGGCTCTAAATATTGTTGGAATTCCCCACCAGTCTTTGATTATATTTGGATATGTTTGATCGAATTATGTGCACTCCTTTATTTGAAATTCTACTATGAATTCGACATTATAAATGTATTTAGAGGCAGGGGGGAATTTGTACATTAATTGGATGTGCTCGAGCCTGAACGAGCCGACGACAACCCCTTGGCTGTTTAGAATGCTCCTTGTCTGAACGTCGGTTTTCTCCAAAGACCAACATACCATGTCATTATATGGCATGAGTCTCAGCTGCGTGGCTATTTTGTGAAGCTCAGACTTTGCTATGTCTCTGAGTTTATTTTTAGTCCTTTCATCTCCGAAATCTTTGAGGAAATTCTTAATCTCATAATCTAAGGTTTCAAAAATCTGCCTCCAGGATTTGACTGAATCCACAGCATGTGGTGTAGTGTCGGATATAACATCTCCATCTGGATTCTAGCTTCCACCTACCCCCTCATTCATCTTAGGCGTGTTTCCAGGTGCCATGGGTTCTGTGCCAAATGAAAATCTATTGCAGAGAAAAAATGCATGATTTCTTCTGAATATAAGTTGCTCTTAGTCTAAAAATAAGAATGAATTTTGAAACATCAGACTTTTATTGACCTTTAACTTGTCTTAAATTTAGCGTATCGATACAGGCGATACAAAGTTAAATTCTTTTAATGGGGATGGTACGCCTGGAGATATGCACTTAATGTTCAAAATATCTTCATTAATCCATTATAGAGACCGCCACATATCGGCGATTCAAAAATGGTATTTTGAAAGAAATGTCATTGAAAACTCTCAAATAGCGAAACGTGAAAATCTATTTAATTATCATTAATCCCTCTTTAAAGTTAAGTTAATCTGTTTTTAAGTTCTTAATTCTTTCAGGATTTCGCATTTCGGAGTTTCGAGCATCATGTCCCCAAGAGGTATAACACAAGAAATCTCGAATCGTGAAATCGCGATAGAGTTTATTATCGTTAAACCTTCTTATTTCTTAATAAACCTAGCATTATCTTTTAAGAGTTTCACAACTTCGGGGATCGGGGTTTTAAAGAGACTCAAGATCGACTCTTGATTTCCCGAATTACGACTGATTGATTCGTAAAAAAGTTTAAAACTTAATTAATCATGATTAAAAGGTATTTCGTGATCATCGCGTCGTGACTTTAAAAATTGTTTGAGTTGAGATTACCGAAAAAGAACACGTGGAAATCTTGGAAATTCATCAACGCTTGTAGTCATTACTTTTGAGATCGGTTAAACTCCTTTTAAACCATCACTTTTTGGGACCTCGGCACCAGGACTTAGGATTTGTTGTTAAAAAACATACTTCGTGAACGACCGAACTCTGAAAACTGAAAGTTCTGAAAGACCTTTTGACTTCTTTTTGAACTAAGGGTGGCTCCATAATCAGGAAAAAAGGAGGTTTGGATTTAGAGAAGAAAAATAAACTGCGTTTCAACATAGGCTCCATCTAGGGATCTCGTCTCCCCGTAGGATGAGAAGAACAGTAGACCATGTGCATTTATTGGGAAAATGGAGTCATTAATTTGTTCCAAAACTTGTTCAGGAAGAAGGTACAGAAGAAAAAGGGGGTTCCATCTTTATCTCTGAAAGCTTTCAAAGCCTAATCGCTCTCTAATCTCAAGTTTAGGCTATTTGACTTCCTCTTCCCTGTTACTGATTTGTGGTTTTCTTAAGATAATTCAAACAACCTTAGGAATTCTAACAGGTTCTGTTGATCTTGCTTGCCTCAAGGTGGAGTAATTTTAATGTTTTTGAATCAGGGAGTCCTGCGTGAACTTGGGATGTAGATCGAAATTCAAAGAAAACTAATTTACCAGAGTATAGTGTAATTCATGTATAACAACCTTACAGATATCTTAGACATTGCTTCACTACCAGTGAGCCTGCTCAATACCCCGATGAATTTATTTGATTCCCTTTATTGAATTTCCTTTCACCACTTCAAAATGTGTGTTTTCATTTAAATGTTGAGATGAGGGAAATCATTTTAACAATTTCCTTTCATCATCTCTTTTGGGACTAGATGGGGGCATTCAATTTTTGAATTTCCTTTCACCATATGTCTTATACTTTCTTTGACATGAAGTGGGGGAAATAAATTAGTATAAAGTATACCAGGGGTGATATTTGTATATAATTTGCAACATAGGTCTGTCAACGCATTTTGATTACTCTGGATCAATTTCTTTTCGGCCTTCAAAACATCTAAGTCTGTAGGGAAAACCTTATGGTGGAATTTTATTTCTAGGGACCCTCCTTTGAGCAAGAATAAGATTTTTCAGAACCTGTTAAAAGAACTAAGAGAGTTAGGACCATCCTATACATATATTTGCTTAGTAAGAGTTTGAAAAGTCATGAGGACTTTCCTTTCTTTTAAAGATTCATTTGTCAGCTTTCAAAGCTAAAGTGTAACCTCTCCTTCCTCTGTGGAAATCATGGGAAAGTGTCTGGGGTCAAGGGGAAGATGCCACAGATTGGGACAGGATGACAGAGAAGGCTTTGGGTTTCATAAGCATAGTTGTGGAAACGCAATCCTAACTCTTGGAACCCTTTTGAGGTCACTTTACTTCTCCTATTTATTTTACTTATTTTTATTTTACCCAGAGGATTCTTTATGGTTCATAGAAAAATTCGTCTTTTTGATGATACTTCGAGCAAACATATTCATACTCATGAGACTATTGTTGCACCTAGGATCCATTCATTTGAAATCTAGACATTTAGGAAATTCATACCTTGCCTTACCATTTCGTTCTCATCTTAGTAAAAAAAAAATTTTATCACTTGTTTCGAGCGAATCAATTTCCTGATACATGACCATCCATCTTCTCATGTTTGTTGTTTGGTATGTGGACCAGAATCCTATAAGAAGACAACATGAAAAGCGTCAAGGTTCTAAGATTTATAGAATTCAATGTGTTGAATATTTTATATCTCCATTTCTAGGAGATTCACTAATCTGTTTTATTTGCGGTGAAAGTAAAACTTACCGAAAAATTATTAAAACACAAACACAAACCGGTATATATATAGTGGAATTTTGGTATTTATTTATTGCATATAGTGCTTCAGATAATGCCCATTAATAGGGGCGTTGAGAATTTTACCGTCCAATTTTTTTAGCAGAAATGAGTTCTTCCCTTCAGAAGCCGCGACTTTGAATGGTCCATACCAGATATGATCAAATTTTCCATGTTTAGCCGAGTCTTCCCTCCTAGCATCCCATTTTAAAACTAAATCGTGAGGGAGGAATTCCCTATCCTTAGCCTTATGATCGAAGAGTGCTTTCATGTTGTCTTGATATTTCTGCAGCCTTTCGTCTACCTCAACCATATTCTGCTGAACTTCAATCAGTTGATTTATTCTTCTGGTGACATGGTTTGGTTCTTCCTTTTCATCTTGCCAGAGTTTCATCATAGGTAGAGCCATATTTATGGGTAAAACCACGTCAGTACCGTATACCATTTGAAATGGAGAAGTGCCACTTGATTTCTTGGTGCCTATTCGATTTGCCCACAAGGTGTATTTCAAATGCACATGCCAGGATTTTTTATTTTCATTCAACACCTTCTTAATTATCGTAATTAAGCTTTTATTTGATGATTTAGCTAGCCCATTTCCTTGGGGGTAGTATGTCGTGGAGTGACCCAATATAATACTGTAATTTTGGAAAAATCTGACCATTGCCATAGATTTGAATGCCTGGGCATTATCTATAACTATCTTTTGGGGACAACCAAATCTAGATAATATGTTTTCTTCCTAGAAATCTATCACCACTGAATCTGTGGCTTTTCTAGTTGAAATAGCTTCTACCCATTTGGTGAAAAAATCTGTAGCGGTCAGGATCCATCTATGTTGTGCACTGGAGTGTGGATTGATTTCCCCTATAAAATATAACCCCCATTGTTGGAACGGAGCTTCCATTTTGACCGGGACCAGAGGTAGTGCTGGGAGTTTATGTTTGCCTGCAAATAATTGGCATGAATTATAGGATCTGACTTTGGCATTTACATATGTGAATAATTTAAGCCAATAATATCCCACTTTTAGGATTTTATAAGTCGTTGCTCTCCATGCATGATGTCCTCCACACACTCCATTGTGAAATTCATTTACGACCTATTCAGTCTCCGATTCTACTAGAAAGACCAGTAGAAATACTAGAGGGTCTTTCCAGTACAATTAGCTCTCTGAAATACAGTGCTTCACCACATGCAATTTCAACATTCTAGCCTTATATGGAGTCATATCACTTGGGAATTTCAAGGTTAGAAGATAAGATACAATACCTTTGTACCACGCTAAAGTTGTGAACTTTTATTCTATACTGGTTGTGGCTATTTGGTCGTCTATTTCGTCCATATCCAAACATCCTTCATACTCTTGCGAATTATTTATACCGAGCGCTCTGAAATTTGATTCGACTAGAAGCTTAGCCAAACCTTGTCCCTTCATGAGCTTTGTCGGTTTCACTTCTAAATCGAATTCTTGAATCTTAGCAAGCCATCAACCCCTTTTCCCGTCGCTATTAGGTTGAACCAATATGTCTTTGACGGAACTGGTGGGTACATATGCAATTATCTTGGAGTGTAATATGTAAGTTATGAAATCCTTTAGTTCTTTCACCATGGCGTATGCCTTCTTTTCCATTATGTCATATTTCAATTATAAGTCTCTAAGGCTCTTACTAAAGAATGTTATTAGTTGCTTAAAACCTTCTTCGTTCTTTTGTAGAAGTACTACCACGATTGTGTGCTCGGATGCAAACGAGAAGATCAAAAATTCCTTGAGATAATCAGGACTTGCCAGTATAGGTGCTTCACCTGTAATTTTCTTGATGCTTTAGCTTCAGCTGTCCACTTGAATTCATTGTTCTTCTTGAGCATATTTGTAATCAATTTCACAATTTCATCAAAGTTCGGGATAAATCTCCTCAAAAAATTTATTTTTCCTAAAAATGATTGAATTTCTTTTACATTTCTAGGAATGTTTATAGTGTCTATAGCTTCGACCCTTTTAGGATCGATTTTAATTCCATCTCAAGATACAATATGGCCCAATAGCTTACCTTCTTGCATTACAAAGTGAGAATTTTGGGGATTTAAAGACAAACCGAATTTGCGACATTTCTCGAACGTTTGCTTGAGATGTATCAGATGATCTTCATCGGATTTAGAAAAAATGGTCAGATCATCCAGATAAATAACCACAAATTTATTTCTTTCACCGACGAAGGCGATATCCATAGCTCGTTGGAAGGTAGCACCTGCATTCATTAAACCAAATGGCATTTTGTCATACATAAATGTACCCCAAGAGGTGGTGAAGGTTGTTTTTTCTTTATCGTCTTCGTTGACAGTGATCTGATTGTAACTGGAAAATTTGTCGATCATGGACATTCTATTTGCTTCGACTACTTTTTCTAAGACATGGTCCATTTTGGGTAGCAGATAATTGTCTTTAAGATATGATTTATTTAAGTTTCTAAAGTCCACACACAGTCTCATTTCTCCGCTTTTCTACCTGACCAAGACTTGGATACCCACTCAGAGTACCTGAGTGGTACAATTATCTTTGCATCTAGGAGTTTTTTCACTTCCTTTTTGACCATGGGCAATAATATAGGATTGATTTTCCTGAGATTTTGTCTAAAAGGTTTAACACCTGGCTTTAAAAAAATCTTGTGTTCGATCATAGTGGTGTCATAGGTTCTCATCTCATCATAAGACCATGCAAAAACGTATTTATATTTCCCGAGTAAGTTTTTATACTTACCTTTCATCTCAGGAGGAAGATACTTTGATATTTTTACCATTCTAGGTTCCTCTTTAGTGCCTATATCGCAGTCTTCGACTTCCTCTGGCTAAGGCTGCAATGTAGATTTCAAAGGCATATCGTTATGGTCGAATAATATTTCTAGAGGAATTAGACCTTTAGGGATTTGATTATTTTTTAGTACTAGCATGCGATGATTTGCGATCTTATCTTGGAATTCTTGAGGATCTTCTCCTTCTTGCATAATCCAAGTATGATCGTTCTGGTTTTCTTGGTCGATGTGCGTTTCAGCAAATTATTCCACCATTTCGTGGAATTTTCTGATCTGTTCATCATCTTTGAACACCTACCAGTTTTGTATGTTGTTCAGTATGGAGGGTTTGTGCCTCATCTCTATGTGATACTTAAGCTTTAAAGTTGTAGGCGGTGCAAAAGTTGAGGCTTCTTTGGATAACGAATCATCTTGCAGATTTTCTATATGGGGGATGTAATGGACATTGATTGACGAGAAAAAAAATCCATTAAATCCCAGGCGCAGTTTCTATAAGATCTCAATCTAGGGTGTTTGGCCCGATACTGCCGATTCACTTGTTTCAAAATTAATTCTGCATCTTCGTAGACTTCCAAGTTTTTTATGTTTAATTTTCTGGCGACTTCTAATCCCAAAACCAGGGCTTCATACTCGCATACATTATTTGTGTAGTCTATGTCCCACTGTATTTTGTAAGAGAAAGGAATGAAAAAATCATCTCTAGGTGCTACAAAGACTACACTTGTGCCTACTCCTTCACATGACAAAGCCCCATCGAAAAACATTTTCCAAATTCTAGTGCTATATATACTTTCTTTTATCTTTTATGTTTTATTCGCTTCTGTGACATCTTCATCACATTCATCTATATCGTCATCAATTGATAAAATATAATTTCCAAGATCTTGATAAGTGACATAAATAGGGTAATTTCTAGGGTTATGTGGATCACTTACCATGTATGCCAATCATGTTTCCCGGTACAATCTGGTGAACTATCCTCCAAAAACAGGAATCGTGGCATATGTCATGTCCAGCTGAAGGGATCCTCCAATATTAGCACCCCAAGACCTAGATAATAGAATACCATACTTTGAAGGTATATCAATAATGACCACATCCATCAGAACACTTTTTACTAGGATCTGTGCAATATCTACTACCAAGTATCTGATCATGCCTACACATTTGACCTTTCTTGAATCAAATGAATATAGGTCTTCGTATGGCCTGGTAATTTCAAGGCCAAGTCTATCCATAATAGCCTTGGGCATCACATTATGCGAGGCTCCAGAATCCATCATGGAGTTATGTAGCAGATGATCATGCACGTTTATCGTAATGTAGAAAGGAGCAACGGTATCTCCGACCCCTTCAAAATGTGGACCAAAAATTATATTAAGCTTATCATCTTCCAAATTTATAACATCATCTTGATTCCCCATATCTGAAAAATTTATCATTTTGGTGATTTGTTTTCGGTAAATGGGATTCTTTTCCAGTTCAACCAGAGGTATTGGTATTTTTATTTTGTAAATCTCATTCTCCAAGCTGAAACCTCCTATGATTTTCTCAGTTTCTCTGCTTGGTACTTTGGTCTCTTTCTTTTCGGCTTTACTTGTTTGTATTGTTTTGTTCTCATTTGTTTTCATTCCTGCCATCTATGTTTCGACTATCTTAGTTTGGGCATTTTGTGGATCTATTCCTTTTATTTGGGTGTTGGGTATCTCAGCTTCCTTTGGAGCGGTCTCGTATACTTCGCCTCTTGGTAGGACTTTCTTTGGTGGAGTAGTCGCCAAGATTTTATTTTTAGGCCTTAGATTGTACTTATGTTGGAGCTCAACCATTATGGTATCAGCTAATCCTTGATATGGAGAATCATATGTATCGTTTATGTTTCTATCCTTATTAGATCATTGTTCAGTTTCCAGAGACCTCTCATAATCTTCCTTAGTCAAATGGGGTTGTAGGCAATCATCGCCTAAATTGTTCATATCTCCTTCTAGATCCTCAAATTCTTGTATGTCATTCCCTCCTATAAAATTTTCATCTTTTAAAGGGGTTTGAACCTTTTGATCTTCACTTTTAATCTATCTTTGTTGTATCTAAGGATTAGGGTTTCTTCTGAAATCTCTCCTAACGAATTGATCTTCTTTATATTGATCTAGCTCCATCCTTGAAATATTATTTGATATCTCTTTTATTATCCTAGCCATATCGTCCATCTTATCATCTGAGGATCTCCCAGATCCTGAGGGTCCTTCTTGTTATTTAAAATTTTTGGTCTCCATGTTTCCCGTTTCTACTTTTGTTTTCAATTTACCAGAAGCCATCATATTTGACTCAGTCTCTACAGCATTGTCTTGCATTCGGGTAAGGTCGACTGCTCTCCTTTCTCTCAATAAAAGTGAAAAATTGGGATCGAATTCTCCTGCAATGGTTACCTTTGCTGCAGGCGGAGAAGGTTTAACCTCGATTGGGATCTTGTTATATAATTTATTAAATCTCTGGATAAATTCAATAATCGTTTCAGATTTTTTCTTCCTTAATGCCCCAAACTCAGTTAAATAGTATAAGTGGTCCTTTCTTTCCCCCCATTGTCTGAGAAAAGAGTTTTCTAATGTGTCATAAGATAATATCGAACCTCTGGAAAAACCTCGAAAACGATTTCTCACATGCCCTTCCAAAGTTTGTACAAATAATCGTGAATACACGTCTTCATGTTCAAGACGGAGGATATCTTCGAATTGGTCAAAGAAGTTGATATGTTCAGTTGCAGTTAGGTCTCCTTCCCCAGTAAACTTAGGTAGGTTTTTCATATAGTTCTCGGGTAAATCGTGAAGGGGTACTGGAAGAACCAAAGGGGCGTATCTAGCAGCTACTTTGGTGAAAATCCCGGGAGGTGGGGGTTTCCCTTGGCAACCCCCCCTCCTCCTGCAACAATCATAGATATCCTAGGGGATTTAACTTATAGATTATAAAGAGGGTTTTGGAAGACGTATAGCAATCCCTTAGCTTCTTCAAGAGATGAAAAAAATGAAAGAGGGGGGAACGAGATACTGGGACTCATTTCTTCTGACTTGCAAGAAACGTAAATGGGAGAACCCACAGGCATGAAATCTGAGTATATGGTATACTCTTAGAGACTTTGTGAGGTCAGGCAATCTAACTGAATATTTGGTGGGATATCAATCAACGTGAGTTTTACTAAGGGATTCCCACCTTTTCTTATGCAGGAGGTAGTCAGATGAGATTCAGATTTGATTTCTGGGAACACTAAGTTCGGGTTTGTGGTCTCGGTTGCAACTTCCTTGGCCAATGTTTCTCCAGAAATGGTTTGGGTGGGAAATTTTTGTGAAGTTAACATTTCAAGTGAAATCTTAGCTTTAGACTATGTGTATTTAGGCTGGTAGGCCGTAGTAGTTTTCTTAATGAAACCTCTTGTTTTTAGTATTTTTTCGGGATCGAAAACAGGCTTGGTCTTCTTAGCATCTGGGTTTTGTTTGGTGTTCCTTCGGCTAGATGCTAGCTTACTTAAATGTGGAGTCACCAGGCGAATAATAAATGAGCCTTTGAAATGTGTTCGCTCTTTGTTCACTATCAAATATGGAAACTTATAAATGTCGTTTTCCCAGGGAAAATAATTTCGTCTCTCTGTTCCCCGACAATGGTGCCAAAAATATGTTGTTCCAGAGTTTAAACTTAAGGCTTGAAAGTATAAAGTCTGGGCATCCAAAAAGAGGGTATGTGATATAAAGAAAGGAAGAAACAACTCTTAGGGGAAAAAGAGCTAGGGATGATTTCTGAGTTGTCTTTGTCTAGCTTCCAATTGTTCCTGGACACTGATGTCCTGCTCAATGGCCGCCCATGAGCGTTCAAGTTCAACTTAGGTGGGGGCAGTTTTTAAGATAGTATTGAAAAGGGTTAAGGAAATAATGGTCTGATCTGTGAGACTGGGTTCAAGGTTGGGCTGTCTCGTAACTGGTACAGTCATGGAGGAAGAAATTTTTAAGGACTGGTTGCTTCCTTTTAGATTGTATGAAAAAATTTCCCGAAACTTGAATTAATAGTGTAGCAAAATCAAAGGTTGTTTCATGTATCTGAGTTAAACTGAAAACCATGCATGGAATGAAAGAAAACATAAAGTTGTGGAACAATGTGAGGCTTCGATCAAGGGAGAATCTCACACTATGACAGAGGAAGAAAAATATAAGGAAAAAAATTAATGAAGCATCAGATATAATAGTCTAAATCATTCACACGTCTTGTAAGTGCTAATAGTCGATACAGAGGAAAAACTGTAAACAATTAGATCACTAAAAAAAATTCAATCACCATAGTAGAATTTGTACTAAGTCGTAGCTATGCATTCATCAAAGATACATAAGAAATGAAGTTAGATATGAAATAACAGACGAGCACATAACTCAAATTTGACGGGGTCTGGAATCTCCGACTTGCATTTGTATTAATTTTGGAAAAATGAAGAACCTTTATGCTACAATCAGCCAAAAAAATCCTTTGGTGTATCTTTCAAAAATGTATTTATACAAAGAAAAACATCAACCCTGGACCGTTGGTATTCTCGTAATCTCCTAGGTGTTAATGGTTACGGAATATGAAATTTGAACCGTTTTGTTGGGTTACTTTTTACTTTTTCCAGTTGTACAAAAACGAGCACAAATGCATTACTTCAACATTTCTTTGAAATACTTCCTTTGCTCAGTCTGAAACACACGACACACCTATCCACAAACTGCATCAACATTTTGGAAGGCTCTGACGTATTCTTTGCTTCAAACATATATACCTTCCTCTGAATTTGGGGAAGCTCGTCTTCAATCTTTCTCTTTCCAAACTTTTTCGACTGCAACTGTAGATTCGGCTTTATTAACCACTTATCTATTTGGGCGAGGTCGAGTTGTTTCAATTGTGAAATCTTGAGCTAGACTTCATTCCAACTCTCCTTGATATGCAGTCTACTTCATTTCTGGTACTTCCTCTCTGGCCGAAAACACCACTGCCTTTTGAAAAGTAGCACAAGCTCCTGTGGCCTCTTTTTCTTTTAAAATAATTCCATCTAGTGAGTGACTTATTTCTAGGAAGTAGTTTTGGACTATTTCTATTTTGGAAAACATGTCATGTTGTTCTGCTTGTAGTTTCTCATGTACCTCTAATACTTGGGCTTGAAATGTTGTTATATTCACAACTTGTCCTTCAATAGACTTCAACTCAGCCTGTATCTGTCTCACTAACTCTTCATGTCAAATAACCTGTACTTGACTCACTTGCATCTGCTTATTTTCTTCATCCAAACTAGACTTCAACAATCACATTTCCTCTTTGTCCACAGTTCAGGCATGTTCAACCCTTTGATTTACCTCCTCTCGAATATTATTCTCTGTGTGCTTTAATTGGTCTTGCAACTGAGCTATCATTTGATTTTTCTATTTCAACTTTCTTCTGAGGGAGTCAACTGAGAAAAAATTGGTCGTTGCTAAAGTTCCCATAGAGCCTGCTACTTTTGTGGGGAATTCCTCCTCTTACAATTTCTTCCCATCTACGAGCACTCTATGTTTCTTCACCATTGTGCCTTCTCTTAGATGCATTTCCTGTTTCACTACGACTTTCCTCTTCTTACTGAAAAATTAATTAGAGGAAGGTATCTCTTCTCTAGAGATGGGAATGAGGTCACTTGCATATATGAATTCCAGGTGAGGAGTCCCAAAAGTTGACTGTAAAGGATTCAATGATGTAATAGGGCTACCCAACTCTGTAGATTGATTTTCTCCTACTGTTTTATGGACATCAATAGGAATAGTTCATGATAAAGGGAGAATCGTTTGACTCGACTTTGAAGGGGTCTCAGATTTGGAGCTCATTTCAGACCCTAGATTAATTGATTGTGAAGCTTTCGCTTTCTATGAATAGGGTTCAGTCTTATCTGGATTTTCTTCTGCAGTCCCTTTATCATTAGCCTCTGACCCGAACTCTAGAGGAGTACGTTCCTGAGCTAGAGGAGGAGTCATTGATTCCCCATGTAATATCTTGGGCAGACCACTTCGCCTGTGCTTATGGAAAGTTAGAAAGCTGGTTTGTAGGTTAGGTGATAGTTCCTGAACTCTTTCCAATATTTCCTCATAGGTTATGGCTCCTCTGAACATATCGCCGCCGGGAGAAACTTCATGTTCATACATCTTCATATTGCAGTGAGTAAGATGTTTTCCTACAATTTGATAAGGGTCATGTTTTCTGAGTTCAAGATCTACCAATTTGATGTCTTCCAATGCTGCAGCTTCAACCTTGGAATGACCAAAGTTAAGCAGTGAACAACTCCCAATTTGTACAGGAAAAAGTGGCCAAAACTTCTTATGAGATGCTTTCAATTCAGTGTCGATGCCACTAGTTACTATTTGGTAGGCCACCTCCCTGCACACCAGCCTATCAAGAAGAAAATTCAGAAGTGCATGAGGAGGGATCGAGCAACCGAAAACCCTGACATAGGAAAAACCCTCTTCAATAAACCAATATGCGATAGCCCTGAGATTTCCCATGATTTTCTCTTAAATACGAGGGGGTGCACAACCATACAAAAGTTGGTGTAGAGGTATCACTACGTAGTGGAAGACTTCATAAAAGATATCTTTAACATTTTCCTCCCATAGATTAGAGTGATAAACATGGATGGGCTTGTTATCATATAAATCAGTAGGTGCGGACACTAACAGATCTCCCTAGATCCACCTGGATCTAGAACAAAACAGGACAGGACAGGACTATTTCCGTAAGTTGCGGTCATTGAATCTACTACTAATAAGGAATGAGTGACATACCTTTATATCGCTTCCTTAGGTCTCTATTGTTCTCGCTTCGCTCTGGTGCTCTTATGAAATTAGGTCCAAGAAAAGACAAACCAACCAAAGTGAAGATAGCAAAGTATATTCAATGTCAACCTATGCAAATGATCAAGGAATTATGCAATAAAATAAGAGTGATTTTATGGGAAAGGGACATGTCGTTGTATTATATTAAATGAAAGTAGAATATAAAACCGGATCGCCTTGATGTCGCAAGCTTCCTTTCAGTGACCCTTGGTTCCAACACACACACTTTTTCTACATTTGCATGAAGAAGATCCAATACAACTTGATAGACCAAATAGAGTATTCAAGCTTCTATCCAAATAGAATTCTTCACACAATTATTTCACCAATTCTTCATTCAATCTTCCTTAACCTTTTCCATGAGAAACCTTTCAATATATAGGAGAAGGAGAGATGGTTAAATGGATGAGGATGATCCCACTAAATCTGAGAAGTCAGTAGGATGCCAACCATGCGAATGCCAACTCATTTTCTAGAAGATTCCCTTCTAGAACCTTCGTGACCTCTTATCTTTTCCAAGATTTGAAACAGGTTCGCACCCTACTTATAGAGTAGACTGCAAACAGTTAGCACCCTAATTTTGGGTAGCCTGGGAGAATGAAGGATTTTCACACCCTGTAATATAGGCAGCCTGCGAACTCATCTTAAAAATGTGTTTTTTGGAAGAAGACAACTGTCACTTTTCTCAGGCAAAAAGTACTTGTGGGAGCCTGAATACATCACTTGTAGAGACATCACCAGAGTGACCAAAATCATGTGTAACAAAATGCCCCCCAAAGTATGAGGCTAGAACTTGTGACATCCAAAATACTTTGTAAAATGTGTGTGTGTGTCAGAAACAAGGAGCGCACCTAATCGGAAACCTGTAAACAATCAAGCATCTGCAAAATATAATACCAGTTCTGAGGTAGGAATTCCCATGCTCAGATCACAAATTAATGGAATCATAAATGTAGGTCATGGCCACCAATCATACACTGTGCATCCATTCCGTCAAAATGCTACATAGCCACCAGGAATACACCATGGATCTATGCAAGAAGACTTGAATTAAGATGACATAGCCACATGACATACAAAGTGGATCTATGTGTTGATACAAATCATACATACTCCATCACAGCCTAGATAAAAAAAGATGAGACCCAGGGTCTTCAATCCCGTCACCTGAAAGTACGAATCTAGCCATGTGATTACATGTGTTGAAGTCGAACATGGTAGAAACCACTTGATTACCGGTCATTGATGAAAACCGTTAACAAGTGCGAGGGAAATCACCATTGATGTCAATGACTCCCAAGGTACCAAAGTACAATCTGAATGAATGTGAATACATGAGCTGATGTCGAGTACTCGACGGAATTTCTCGATCAAGGATCAATGATGTGAAACCCCGGTTGAAAGCGAAGAGACCTTCCATTAAGGCATGCAGGTTCCAAGGTACTAAATGATTTCTAAGTCTCATTTCTGGATAATGAGTTGGAGTCAACGGAACAAGACTCATCACAGGAGGGCCTTGATGTATCCCCCATCAATGACACGAAATAAGTAACATATTTTGAGAATGAAACAAAGTATGAATACGGGTCGAGACGGACACAGGGAAGGCTGACATAGTAAGAATGGACAACTGCAGATGGGCGACTCAATAGAGGGCTCATGTGAACTTCTCTTGAACATATGAATGACACGACCAAGTACTTGGCAGCACTAACTCAAAGACGACCCAAGATATGACCTTGTAGCAAGTCAGATGAGAGACAAATGGATTTCCTAACCCGGATTCAAATGAAAAATAGGGGGTTTCATGTTCAAGAGAGACGCTTACTGCCATTAATATGAATACGAAAACACATCCCTTTCCCAAAATTTCCCCCACCATTTCTGGCGAGTACCTCTTTATTTTTACACAAGATTGAGGAGGATAACATATGCTTGTTGATGTAAGCTCATCCTTGGGATGAGTCCCTCAGATTATATTTAATGAACCCTAGGAAGGAGTGGTTCGGTCCCATTACGGGTCTTTTGATTTTTATTTAACGAGTCCAAGGATAGAAAAATCAGGGGTTTTTCATGTTTTGAGAGTCTGAAAAACACTTAAAGAGAACTATCCCAGTTTCTTTTTTGTAAAAGAGTTCGACGAGACCGAAAAAGTGATAAACTATCACCCATCAAACGTTTTCTTCAAATACTTTAATGAGCATGAAAAGAACAAGATCACTCAACCATCTTTTCGTTTTTATGGAGCGTGAAAAGAGCTTAAAGGATACTCCTTTACATTCATCATTTTCGTGTTACCATGACGAGTACGAAAAGACGAGAAAAAGTATACTCGGTTACGTTTTTATATATTTTCGAGCATGAGAACGAAAGAAGACTGAGCTCGAGGTTTTTTCTAAAAATCCCTAAAAAAGTAGTTGTACATACGACAAAAGAAAAAACACCCGTACCCCCTCGTTCAGACTTCGAAGTTGCGATGTCTATGAAAAACCACACTCACAAGGCTATTAGGGTATTAGGTTTTATAGACAAAGTAATACAAATAATATAAAAAATCAATAAAAAATAGTAAAAAGTGAATAAATATGGGTAAAAACGGCTTTTTACCATTTCATTGTGATTTTGCCAAAAACTTGTCCAACATACCTCATTTTCCCCCAAATTTGTTTGCTCGATTGAGGGAGGCACAAGCGATCGTTCGGCGAACCGTTTTAGCCAACGAGGTAATCTCTTGATTCTCTAACTTTTCCATGGTTTATTTTTGGTTTTTATTGGCAATTTTTTGGGTTTTGAGTCCATTTTAGGGTCGGAACATGCGCCCAAGCATTCTCGCAGGAGGAATCGGTAGGTGCGGACACTAAAAGATTTCCCTAGATCCACCTGGATCTAGAACAAAATAGGACAGGACATGACTCTTTCCCTAAGTTGCGGTCATTGAATCTACTACTAAGAAGGAATGAGTGACATACCTTTATATCGCTTCCTTAGGTCTCGGTTGTTCCTGCTTCGCTCCGGTGCTCTTGTGAAATCAGGTCCAAGACAACAAAAACCAACCAAAGTGAAGATAGCAAAACATATTCAATATCAACCTATGCATATGATCAAGGAATTATGAAATAAAATAAGAGTGATTTTATGGGAAAGGGACATGCCACTGTATTATATTAAATGAAAGTAGAAGATACAACTAGATCACCTTGATGTTGCAAGATTCTTTTCAGTGACCCTTGGTTCCAACACACACACTTGCTCTACATTTGCATAAAGAAGATCCAATACAACTTGATAGACCAAATAGAGTCTTCAAGCTTCTATCCAAGTAGAATTCTTCACACAATTCTTTCACCAATTCTTCATTCAATCTTGCTAAACCTTTTCCATGAGAAACCTTTCAATATATAGGAGAAGGATAGATGGTTAAATGGATGAGGATGATCCCACTAAATCTGAGAAGTCAGTAGGATGCCAACCATGCAAATGCCAACTCATTTTCTAGAACATTCCCTTCTAGAACCTTCGTGACCTCTTATCTTTTCCAAGCTTTGAAATAGGTTCGCACCCTACCTATAGAGTAGACTACGAACAATTCACACCCTAAGTTTGGTTTACCTGCGAGAATGAAGGATTTTCACACCCTATAATATAGGCAGCTTGCAAACTCATCTTAAAAATGTGTTTTTTGGAAGAAGACAACAATCACTTTTCTCAGGCAAAAAGTCCTTGTGGGAGCCTGAATACATCACTTGTAGAGACATCACTAGAGTGACCAAAATCATGTGTAACAGGGCTCTGCACAGGCTAGGTTCCAGCTCCAACTCATCAAAGGGAATGGATTCATGTAACAAACTACATCCATAATATAGGCAGACATGTAAAAATATGCAGGTTGGCCTTCTGATTTTTCTATTTGGTACTTTGCAACCTCACTAGCTAGATTGTCGAATAAAATTTTCCCGCAGTTGAAACTGAAACCCTCGGCTACTTCATGTAGAAGTGGTACCCAGTCTACAGGGAAATGGGTAGGAATTTTCCTCCCAAAGAGTCTGCATAGCATCAGGGCTATATAAACCATGTATTTGTTTAACTAAGTTGTGGCATAGCTGCCATGGGTATCGGCTCTAAATCTTGTTGGAATTCCCCACCAGTATTTGATTATATTTGGATATGTTTGATCGAATTTTTTGCACTCCTTTCTTTCAAATTTTGCTATGAATTAAACATTATAAGTGTATTTAGAAGTAGGGGGCAGTTTGTACATTACTTGGATGTGCTTGGGCCTGAACGAGCCGACGATGACCCCTTGGTTGTTTAGAATGCTCCTTGTCTGAACGTTGGTTTTCTCCAAAGCCCAGCATACCATGTCATTATATGGCATGAGTCTCGGTCGAGTGGGTATTTTGTGAAGCTCAGACTTTGCTATGTCTCTGAGTTTATTTTCAGTCCTTTCATCTCCAAAATCTTCAGGGCAATTCTTAATCTCATAATCTAATGTTTCAAAAATCTGCCTCCGGGATTTGACTGAATCCACAGCATGTGGCATAGTGTTGGATATAATATCTCCATCCGGCTTCGAGCTTCCACCTGCCTCCTCATTCTTCTTAGGTGATTTTATGGGTGCCATGGTGTCTGTGCCAAATGAAAATCTGTTGCAGAGCAAAAATGCGTGATTTCTTCTGAATATAACTCGCTCTTAGTCTAAAAATAAGAATTAATTTTGAAACATCAGACTTTTATTGACCTTTAACTTGTCTTAAATTTAGTGTACCGATACAGGCGATAAAAAGTTAAATGCTTTTAATGGGGATGGTACACCTGGAGATACACACTTAATGTTCAAAATATCTTCATTAATCTATTATAGAGACCACCACATATCGGCGATTCAAAAATGGGATTTCGAAAGGAATGTCATTGAAAACTCCCGAATAGTGAAATGCGAAAAGCTATTTAATTATCATTAGTCCCACTTTAAAGTTAAGTTAATTTGTATTTAAGCACTTAATTCTTTCAAGATTTTGTGTTTCATAGTTTCGAGCATCATGTCCCCAAGAGTTATAACACAAGAAATCCCGAATCACAAAATCGCGATGGAGTTTATTATCGTTAAACCTTCTTACTTCTTAATAAACCTAGCATTAGATTTTAAGAGTTTCTTGACTTCGGGGATTGGGGTTTTAAAGAGACTCGAGGTTGACTCTTGATTTCCCGAATTACGACTGATTGATTCGTAAAAAAGTTTAAACTTAATTAATCATGATTAAAAGGTATTTCGTGATCAATGCGCCATGACTTTAAAAACTGTTTGAGTTGAGATTACCGAAAAAGAACATGCGGAAAGCTTGGAAAGTCATCAACATTTTTTATCGTTACTTTTGAGATCGGTTAAACTCCTTTTAAACGATCACTTTTCGGGACCTCGGCATAGGGACTTAGGATTTGTTGTTAAAAAACATACTTTATGAATGGTCGAACTTTGAAAACTGAAAGTTCTGAAAGACCTTTTGACTTCTTTTTGAACTAAGGGCGGCTCCATAATTAGGAAAAAAGGAGGTTTGGATTTAGAGAAGAAAAATAAACTTCGTTTCAACACTAGTAATGCACTCGGTGATCAAGGTTTTATCTAGGTTTTTTGGTTTCTTTGTAAGGGTGCAAGGATTTATTGACACCTTCTAGAAAGTGGTTTAATCTCTAGACTAACTTACAAGAGAATCAAATATCTAGAATTTACATTAACTTCGACAAAGTTAATTAAAACAATTGCTCAGGCTAGTGCAAAGGAATTTCATAAAAAAGAAATATGTGAGAATGCAATATGTATTATGTGGTTTTGAATAAAATCTACATGTTATTAATTTTCATAAGTACAAAGTATTTGTGTTTGCACTTTTTGTTTTGTAAACTGTAAGACGTTATGCTAGGATATGTCCACTAAAGGATCTCTTCCTTTGCCAACGAGATGCAAATTTATTCTACTTCCATGTTGACACACAAGGTCGGAATGAGAATATAGGAGGAGAAAAACATCCATTTGATAAGGGAAATTGACACAATTTGTAATGGATGCATTGTTGGGGAACTGAAGAAAAATAAAGCATGTCTACTAAATTGGAGGGAGTAAGTGGTGGTTTTGATTTGTTTGGGGAATTTGTATCTTCAAATGTAGAGTAACATGTGATTTTGTTGTAGAAACCATGGTGCTACAAGAAGGGTAATAGTTGTCATCCTAGTAAAGAAAACAATTATTATCCTATATGACACCAAAAACATAATAATGATCAATGTGTTCAATGGATTACATATACATTGTAAAACACGCCTATAAAAATTTGGAAGTTAAAATGAAACTCTACTATTTTTTTAATGCAAATATGTATACAAGATGTTGTCAAGTCCCATTATTGTGGTTGTGAGAATCATTGTAAGGTACCAAATATATTATAATAAGAAGAAACATAAATATTGTAGAGGATACCGACAGAACAACAAAATATAGAGAATCACAACACCAAAAATCATACATTTATTGATATAAATACAAGTTCACTTGCCTCTTCGAGGGGGAAACCTTCAACAAAGAAGAGATATATTACAATAATTCTCAAGACAAGAGTTTCCCATGCCTTCTACTCCTATTTATACTAATTTTTTCTGCTAAAGAACATTCTAGATGAAGATCTCTCTAGAAGTGAAAGCTTCTATTAAGTCTTCTTACATTAGACTTGTTCATATTATTAAGTAGGCCTTATTAACTAATTTCGACCTTTATTACATATAAAATATATTATTCTACCTACGTCAGGGGTTAGGGAGGTTAGGTCCCTAACATTCCCTCCCCTTTCAAGAACAATGTTTTCCTCAAGGCTTGAGATGAGGAAATTGTTGTAGAATGGTAGTCAGCTCCTGGGTGGCATCTTCTAGAGTTGTATCTTTCCATTGAACTAACACTTCCTTGAGAGTGCGCTGATGGACATGACACTCTCGTTGGTCCAAGAATACATGTGGTTGAAACCAAATGGAGCCTTGTTCATCCAACTCAGGGAGATTGGTTTGATTCTAGCACTTAGTTCCAGTCACTTTGTTTAAGCATGAGACATGAAAAATATGATGGAGCTTAGAATGACTGGGAAAAGCCAACTAATAGGCCATTGACCCCACTCAATTGAGAATTTTATAAGGACCATAAAATTTGGAGGAAAGTTTATGGCAATGTTCATCTTTGAGTGAAGTTTTCTTATAAGGTTGTAGATGAAGAAATACTTAGTCCCCTTCAGTGGATTGACATTCAGAATGAACTTGATATGCTTGTTGCTTCATGCAATTCTAAGCTATGACCAAATTTTCTTTGAGGGTATGGAGAATGGCCRCTTGGACTATAATATTRTTGTCAACCTCCTGAACCTTGGAGACACCTRGAATGTATGAGAGAAACGAYGTTGGATTTTTCTCGTAGACTACTTCAAAAGGAGTCATGTGAGTGGTAGTATGGTAGTATGTGTTCTACCACCATTCCACTAGGGGTAACCACTGGGCCCACTGATTTGGTTTTTGGATGAAAAACACCACAAATATGTTTCAAAACACTTGTTGATAGCCTCGGTTTGTCCATTAGTCTAGGGATGATTAGAAGTGTTGAGATGAAATTGGGCTCCCTAGAGCTTAAAGAATTCTTGTCAAAAATTGTTGGTAAAAGTTGGATCTCAAACAAATACAATAGAATGAGGCGTGTTGTTGGGTTATATCTCTTACTTCTACTTCTAGGTCTGATCTAGTTTTATATATAAATAGGTTCCCAACAAAACCCTCTAAAACTATCGGCCCTTCTGGTAAACCAAAAGAAAACACGACACACAGAGTACACTATGCAGTCTCACCCAAGATATATTTATCGGTGACTGCAATTCTCAAGTGCTTGCAATCTAGGAATGAGTGGGGATATGGGATGGTACTCTACCTTTTTCATGCATTCATCATGTTATTCCTTCAGATACTCCTAGGATTCATTCATCTTTTAAACCCATGCATGCATTCTAATATACCTAGCTTAACCATTCATTCATAATCTAATCATTGAAAGGAAGTAAGCATGCAAGAAGCATCACATATAACACATATTTTACCATGGTTCACCCCCTCCTAGACTACTTCCACAAAGATTTGTATTTTCTTTTCTTTAATTTAGTTTGCTACAAAATATGGTGTTGTGCGCATTACATCTTCCATCATACAATCATGAAAATGTTAAAAAACCTTTTTGGGGTGAACTAGATAACACAAGGCTCCTCAACCTGTGACCTAACCCTTAAGATACAGCTACTTGAATCTTCTACAACTCAATAGATTCTACAAATATCAACCATTATGAACTTACAACTCCTGAATTACTCTCAACCTCAACTACAATCATCGAACAACCTCAAAAACTAGAACCAGAACCCTGACCTAGACCTCCTAGGTTCTTATTTATATTATTTTACAGGCATATATCCATTACAATATTTATTAAAAACCCTAACCATAACATGGTTAGGTTTTCCTGCCTTCTCGTCCTGCATGTTGTTCCTCTTGCATGTTGTTTTTCCTCACAGGTGTTGCTTTTCCTGCCAGCTGTTCTTCTCCAAAATTAGGCCTTTCCTTTCAAAATTAGGTCTTTCCTCAAAATAGGCATGCACCCAATAGGCCCCCAACACTGAAATGTGGCTCGTCCTGAGCCACTTAGGTAGTGCACGCTCCCTTCCCTGCCCTATCAAAACTAAGGAAATTTTCTGCCAATTCCTTTCCTTTTTCTATTGTCTACACTGTTATTTCCACTTGCATTAATGTTGTGCTCTCTACTTGTTCCTCTGATCTACTTGTATTCTCTTCCTCCAACTGTGCAATCGTTTGTGTTTCTTGCTCTTGGAGGGGTTCCAATTCATCTTGTCTTTCTTGCTTCTGCGTCTACACTGCTTTCAACTATGTGTGCAGCTTCTTCATGTATTGAGTGCCCTTCAAGTACTATGTGATGCTCATTGTTTTCTGCCTTTATTTGAGATATTGTATGGTAGCGAAGATTGTATCCTCTTCTTGGTCCTACTATTGTACCTTCTCGTATTCTTCCAATGTTTTCCATACCTTCGCGGTTCTGTCAAATAGTTCTCCCGTTGCCCTTTCTTATTTCTCCATCTCAGTTATTTGGAGTGCAGATTCTTGTTTTCTCTATTCTCATACCTCGGGAGGAGTCGTAGGGTTAAGCCTTTCCTTGAGATCCTCAATCTCTTGCTTGTATTGGTCGATTGTTTGTGGGATCAGGTTGATCTTCTACTATGCCCTTCTTTCTAGTGCTTGCACGCTATCTGGGATGCGATTGTAAGTTGTTGTTAATCCTTGTTCTAATTTATCTACTCTTTCCTTCTCCTCCTCTTTTTCCGCAGTCAGTTGGTCGTAGGTGATTTGAATCATTTCAACAACTCCTCTACCACCTCCAAGTTTGTTGCATCCGCGCGGGATCTGGATTGTACTTATTGCATGACACTGGCCTGGAGTCCATATAGTGTCTTGGTGGGTATTTGTTCCATGACCATTTCCTCTTGTTCCACCTCCTCCATGGGTTTCTACGTAGTCTCCTAATCGAATATGACCATTTGACGCATTACCATAAATGTCTCCCTAGACTAAAAATTGCACTGTCTCCTCTCCTTCTTTCTGCACAGGTGGTCACTATGTATTTTCCTGTTGCTGTGTAGTGGCCTATGATCCTTCTTAGATCCATAGTTATTGTATGTTCTCATGGACCTCTAGGATATTTTCCATGATTTCTTCCTATCGTGCCTCTGCAATTCTGACCACTTCTTCGCCCTTGTCTTGGACCTTGTCCATGACTAGCTCTGCATCATCCTCTGTGAGGGTGATGCCTGGGTCCTTTGTGTCATATTTTATTTTCTTGTGTGCCTCTTTTTCCTGTGCGGGCTTCCTTACTGTATTTGAAGGTTGTGCCCCACTTGTTGTACCCTGGGTTCTTTCTTCTTCAGCCTGTGAAGTATCCTTCTTCACAGTCTATGGTTGGCTTCCTGTCCTTGTTGTTGTTGGTGTCCTCCTTGGTCGTTTTGGTACTACGCTGCTCTCGGTTGGTTGATTTCATTATGTATCTATTATTGTATTACTGGTTGGGCTACTTGTTCTTCTTGAAGATCCTGCTTTAGCCTTGTCTTTAGGCCTAGAGGATTGCATTGTGCATGTCCTCGTGGCCAGTTTTGTTACTGGTATTTGCCACTATGCAAGCCAGTCTTTAATTATCCAGTCCACTTCCTCTCTAGTGACGCAGTACTGCTTCTCTAACCATGCCTTCTTTGGATCCCTTGCTGATTGGATCCATATGTGATGTCTGGATGCCTTGAACTTGGAAATCCCATTCGTCTCGTGGACTACCTCCATAGGTATGCACCACACATTCGTTGTGCATTGTTGTATCTCCTCTAGCAGAATTGCAAATACTGTGTCATCTTCTTGTTACATCTTATTGTCCTTGGCTTGCCAGAGGGACTCGGATCTGGTTGCATAACATTTCCCCATCCTATCCAAGAATGCTGAAAATTTGGGCTCCTACCATCCTGCTAGTGCTATCAAAATGATCAGCCAGGAGTAATGGAACTTTGTTCCATTTTCATACGTGTCTCTATAGTCTATTAAGAATTGGTTCAACAAGTATGGTGCCCAGCTAAACATGAAACCCTTTGCGCACTACGCGACTGCTAAAATAATGCCTACTAGCACTTCCTCTTTGCAACAATTCCTCAAAATTTTGCAATCCATCAGCTTGCTAGAGAACCTCGTCGCATTGTCATTGATATCCTTGATGAAAATTCCCCTATTTCACCGAGTAGTGTCGAACTGCACTTTAACCATTTTTGTGATTTCTTTCTCGTGCGCCTTCTTATCCAAGTATTCCTCTGGCTTTGCACTGGTTGTGGGCAGTCCTGTGATCTTTGAAATCAATGCAACATCTATCTAAATCAGCTTATCCATCCACATGATTCCTCCATGGATGCAAGCGACTAGCTATTTAACACGGAGTTTGACGTTCTTACCGTGCCCAAAATGCGGTGTGTCCAGTAGGTTCATGATGCTTGAGTTATAGAGCCCCATTATCCACTACATGGGATCCAGTATAGGTTTGTCAAGGGTTCCAATTTCCACTGTGTTTATTAGATAAATCTCCTCGACCAACTCTAGGAATTTAGCCACATCACGCACATCATGGTCGACATACCAAACCTTAGGTACCTTTCCCAGCATGTCATCTACAATAATTACTACGTCTAGAAGATAGGGGAGTGCGAACTCCATGGCATATTATGCCTTTCTTTTCTATCCCAAAGTAGATGTGCCTACCTCTGCTGCGTCTGCGTCCTCTTCTTCCTTTTCGGACTCTGGACAGTCGATGACATCTTCGACCAACACTTCCTCATGTTCATGGGACTTTCATGGTCCCATTTTTTCATTAGGTTTTGTAGGCATCTCAGGGTTAGGGTTTGGAATACCATTCTAGGCCCCAGAGCTCTGCCCTATTTCTCCTTGTTGCATTGTCGATGTTTCTTCCTCAACCCTCATCGCGTTGATTGATTCTGTGTCCGAGGTGGTAACATCCTCAGCTCGACCATGTTCTTGGGCTATCACATTCTTTCCTTACGACTTTGGCCCTACTGAGTAACCCAAACGTATTGGCCTGGCACGCCGAACTTTGGTGGATTCATCATGTCTCTAATTCACACACTTTCCTACTTTAGCATAAAATTCTACCTAGGGCATGCACTCTATTTCTCGCTATGTTCTCTAAAATCACAAAGTGTTACATAAGTGTGTGATTTCCTCCTTTTATAGACATGGTCATGTTAGGTTCTTACTTTTTTGCGTGCATTTGCGTTGGCTTTAATTCTTCTTGCACGTTGTATTCTAATGTTTATCGCATTAATTACTGTACACAACTTTTTTCCACACTTTCTTATGGTTCAGTCAACTTCTGTGTCTTTTGGTGTTTTTCTTCCATTTTCTATTTTTGTATTTCTTTTTTTTCTTCTTCTTCTCCTTTTTATTTCTTTTTCTCATTTTTCTGTCCTAATATCTACTATAGTACACTATATACATGTCTTTCTCACTGCATTATGACTTCTAAGTGTTAGGAGGTCGACTGTCCTTGTATAATTTCAGTCGAATCTCGTTGATCATTCATTTCTGTTCTATTCCTCCTAAGTCCTTTAGTTGTACAGATCCCCCATTTGTGACAATATTTACTTCATATGGCCCTAGCCAATGCATTCTAAATTTACTAGGATGTTGAAAAAAAATTCTGTCATAGAGAAAGACTAGGTCTCCCTCCTTAAAACTCTTCTTCTTAATATGTTTGTCATGCCAGGATTTCTCTCTTGATCTCTGCACTTCCTAGTGAAATTCTAGCATAATCCTCTCCTCTTCCATCTCCATTAGTTTATTTAACCTTTCCTTCATTGTGCCTCTTTCTGTCATGTTGGTAATTGTTGTTATGTGCAGACTGGGTACCAGAAATTCTAATGGTACTATTGTTTCTTGCCCATACACCAATCTAAAGGTGTTTGTCCTCTCAACTTCTTACATGTGTTCCTCTATTTCCTACTACTACTGGTATTTTTAAGTCCCAATCATCCCTATTCACATTGCAGATCTTTTTAAGAGCATTCTCCATGATCTTATAGAAAGCTTCTACCGTTCCATTTTCCTGAGGATTGTATGGTGTACTCTTCTAGTGATAGAATTCAAACTCTTTAGTCATATCCCTGATGGTACTATTGATAAATTGAGTTCCTTGGTCACTCATCAAAATCCTTAGACATCTAAATATGGTGATCACTTGCTCAAAAAAGAAGTTTGTTGTTGTCTCTACGTTGTAGTATTTGACTGGTGTTGCCTCTACCCATATTGTTAAGTATTCTGTCGCAGTAATGATATATCTAGCTCCTGATATTTTTTGGGTGGATTAATTGGCCCAACAAAGTCTATTTCCCATTTGTCAAATACTTTTAAATTTACTTGTGGTCTTAGGGGCATCTCATCCCTTCTTTTGGGTTTGCCAACCCTCTGACATACATCACATTTCTGACAATATTCCTTGGCATCTCTATGGACTGTTGGCCACCATAATATTGCCCACAATACCTTCTTCATGGTATCTTTTTCTGCATAGTGTCCTCCAGCTATACCTTCATGATATTTTTCCAAAAATTTTGGCCTTTCATGTTCTAATACACATATTCTCAAAATATTATTTGCACCCATCTTATACAAGTGTCCTGCAATAAGTTGATAGCATGCATCTCTAAATACCAGATTCATCTTCTACATAGTGCTAAACTCTTCTGGTGTGACCCCTGTACTTAAGTATTCAATAATATCAACGAAATATTCATCAACTATCTGTACTAAAAAAAATTGTGCATCAGGGGAGTTATCTTTCAAGTTGGTAGGTTCTTCTCCATTACTTACCCTTGACAAGTGATCAGGTCCTGCATTTAGCTTCCCTAGTTTTATTATCACTTCAAAATCAAATTCTTGAAATAACAATAGCCATCCACAAATCCTGCCCTCCTAACACTGGCTTGTTGACTAGATATTTGAGGGAATAATGATACGTGAACATTTTAAAGTGTTTCCCCAGTAAGTAGTTCTTGAACTTCTACAGTGCATATACCATGGCTAGACCTTCTCTTTTTGTGGTGTTGTAATTCTTCTTTGATTCTGACAATTTTATGCTTGCAAAGGCTATAGGGTGGTCTAATTCCCCTACTCCTGGCTGCGCCAGAATTGCTCCAAGTGTTATGGCTAATGCATCTACATGCACATGAAATGTATTTTCCCAATCTAGGAATACTAGGATAGGTGTTGTGACCATTTTTTCTTTTAAGGTGTCCAACCCTTGTTAACATTTCCCATTCCAATGAAATATGATATCCTTTTTTAACAATTTTTCCATTGGTGTAGTAATCTGCACATACCCCTTTATAAATTTACTACAATATTCGGTATGTTCTAGTGTTGCTCTCAACTGGAACATTGAATTTGGTAGTGGTAAATTGACAATGAATACAATCTTAGCAGGATCCACTAGTAAACCTTGTTTACAGACTATATGTCACAACAATATTCCAAAAGGTGTCCCAAAAATTAATTTCTTAATATTTAAGATATCTGGAATTGCCTACATCTTTCCAACATTAGCCCTCACACTTCTACATGATCTTTTAATAGACTATATACAGTCCAGTCATCCAGATATACTTATAAGAACTGATGTATGAATTCCTTAAAAGCAGTTATGACTACTCTTGAAAATATGGTTGGTGAATTATTCAGCCCAAATGCATGATTGTATATTGGTAGGATCCCCATTCTATAGAAAAAGTAGTCTTATACTTGTCCTCTGTATCTATTTTGGTATGATTGTATCCTGAGAATCCATATGTAAATGAATATGTTTCATGACCTACCACATTCTCTAATACTTCATCTGTAAAAGGGGTAGGGAAAGGTTAATGTAAACAAGCTTCATTCAATTTTCTCAAATCCACACAGATCCTTATCCCCCCTTGTTTCTTTTCTTGGACTACCATAAGAATTATCCATTAAAATTCCTGTATTGGTTATATGATACCAACTTCCATCATCTTTCCAATTTCTGCTTTCACTTTCTGCTTATATACTGAATTCAGTCTATAAGGTTCCTGTCTGACAGGTCTTGCCTCAGGTTTGAGAGGTATCTTCATCTCTCCTATATCTCCTGCTATTCCTTTCATATCTATAAAGGTTGTTGGGAACAAGTCATTGTATTCGCACAATAACTTTGTTATTCTTTCTACTTTTTGTTCATCCCAATAGTCTCCAATACTTTCCATTTTGGGGTTATCATTCGTCCCAATGTTTACTTTCTTCACTTTGATTGGTGCAACAAATACTTCTAACTCCAGAGTTGGGCCTTCCACCTCTCTTTCTCCTTCAATTTCTATAATTTGAATGTTGTGTGGATTGTCTTCGTTTGGGGCTTCCTCTTCAACATGATAACATGAAAGTAGTTATTTGGTTGTCTGTCTATTCTATTGTTGATACTATGTCATGATTTCAACCTCTGATTCATCAATAAATATCATACCTCTTATCTGCTTCAATGTTGAATCAATTTTGGGGTTCTCATGTTCAAATGAGAAGGTTACTACAAAGTTATATTGTAAGGTTGTCCATTCTATAGTACCTCTGTACATCTCCTGGTCTATATACCAGTTCTATGGCATTCCTTCCAATGTATGGATGAAGTGATAAGGCCATTCTTCTGGTGGTATCATCCTCCATTGTTTTCTACACTTCTTCAAGTGTTCTGCTAGTGTTCCTTGCCCATGATACCTCTTCATTTTATTACTCCCATGTTCTGTGCCAAATCTAATGCACAATAACCGTTTACATTGGTACTAGTGTTGAATTATTTCTTTGTGTGCACCCCACCATCTTGTAGGTGTGGCCTTGAGTGCAATATCTAGGGATAAGAGCCTCTAATTTTCTAATACTTCATCTTCATATTTTGTCATAAATTCCTCTAAGTCATTTACCCCATGAAAACAGGGAGTTTCTCTTATCTCTATACCAATCCATCTTATTGTGAAATCTATTCTTCTGCACCTTCTTGTGGAAACTTCATGTAATCATTGTTTCCAATTCTCCAAACTAGTATCTGAGTCGGAATCACATGATGTGATGCTTCTCCAACTAAGTACCCCATCTGCAGTTGGGTTAACATAATCTTCTTCTCGCATGGTGGTTCTGTACAACTGGTTTATTTCCTCTAGATCTAAGCAAGTGGGTTCTACAAAACCAACTCCTTTTGAAGGGTCTAATGGTGCAATGACTCTATATTCACCTTATTCAAACATCATTTTCCTTGTCTTCAAATTGATTATGGCCTGGTTATCAAATTCCCAATCCAATCCAAGCAATGTTGGATAAGGTGTTGTACCATCTAATATTTCTATTACTTCAAAATATACCATAGTGGGCACTCCATCCAAATTGATTGTCACACCTTTAACCCTTATAATTTTTAAAACTCTTTGTTGATTTGCTAATGTCAACTGGACATGTGAATATCCTAGTGTGGATTCTCCCATACACTCCCATGTCTTCTTAGGTAAAACATTTACTTCAGAGCCTAAGTCCAGTATGATATCACCCATATTGAAATCTCTAATGTTGGTATTCAGCCTGAATTCTTTGCTTGTCCTTATTTTTGTATGGAGATGATTGACTATTTTCTACTCTAATTTTCTTTCTGCCTCTATGTTACATCTTTCTAGAATATTTTTTAAGATCTTGACAGATGATGGGTCATTCAATAGCTTAACACAGGATTGTAGAATTTTTTTTATGTTACTTACTTGCTCTAAAGGTTGTGCTTCATTGGTGTGATCCATTGAGGAGGGTATTCCGTACATTGGTGAGTTCTGAGTTTGTTGCGCAACTGATGTATATGCAACATTTTTCTTGATAAATTCCTATCTTTCCTCCTTGAATGTTTCCTTTTCTTTCCACACATCAAACTTCTTTTGTGGTTCAGTATTATTCTTCACCCATTGGTGTTGTGCTGGATCTTCTCTTACTGCATTTGTTCCTATATTAGCTCCTCCTCGAGTGACTATGTTGATGTTTCTTCCATCATCCATGGCTTATGTAGAGATCCAATGCACATTCTGGTTGTTCTGGTTCATTGTTTCTTGGATCTTCCCTAATAGTGTCGAACAATATTTTGTATCATGGTCTGCTACACGAAGATACATACATTGCGTTGGTGGAAGTGGACACTCCCTTTCATAATGTCCTGGTTGTTGGAAGTTGTGGCACACTATTGGACCTCTGCCTCATCCAAATCCTCTAAATTTTCCTCCACCTCTCTATCCACCTTGATCTCCTCGCGGTGGATTGTACTGAGGTACCCAATTGTACTACGTGGGGTTATACTGTGGTTGCACATTGTTGTATTTTGGTTGTGCATTATTATACTGCTAATGTGCATTGGTATATGGTGGTAGAACTTGGTTGAAATAAGGTACAGCTTTTCCTATCATCATTTCTTCTTACACCTTATAAGTATCTAAAGTTCTTTCTCTCATCAGCTCCATTGTCTTACAATTTTTATCATCATGACCCACTAAATTTCAAAAATTGTATTATGAACTTTTGGGTATTGTCTTGTACTTATGTATCATTGGACAATGATATGGATAATTCCCATGTGTTTTAAAAATCTCACACCATGTTCCTCCTATTGGGAAAGGGCTTGGTACTCCTGTTTCCATGTACTGCGTGGAAGTTGGACATTCATTCTTATCGTATCCTTCTGTCATGTATGTGTTACACCAAACAACTTCTCTTTTCTCTTTTCCCTTATTCTAGTTAAGTTGAAATGTTAGATTCTTCAGATCCTCCTTCAACTCCTCTATTATTGGATTTGTCTTCTGATACTGATTATCTTCCAGTTGTAAGGCTCCTTGCAAAGCCTCTTTCTGAGTTTGAAACTTTTGTTGTATTAATGGGTATTTCAAATGTGGTAACAATGACTTCACAAACAAGTGTCTATGTTGCATGTCAGTCATGGCATATTTCAACTTACCTTTGAGATGCTTAAACCTCTAATCAATCTCCCAAACAAACTCACCTGGTTTTTTCTTGATTTCAATCATTTCATGCATATACTGATCTTCTGAGCTAGGCTTGTGAAATTCATTTATCAACATTTTTTTCATGTCTGCAATAGCCCTTGTTACTCTCGATGGACTGTTTACATCTAGGCTCATATACCAATCCAGTGTGTGGTCTCTTATCGTGATAGCTAACTACACAAGTTTTGTATCCTCATCTGTGATTTGATTTTCTTCCCAGATATTCTCGCAGATGAATAAGTGATTTTCAAGGTCCTCTGATGCCTCTACCCGAAATTATGGTAACCTGATAACAGGATCATGTCCTACCATTTTGAACTATGTTGAACTACTACCTCCACGCAGTGTATATATTTGACTGCTACTTCCTGAACTTGCTCCTCCAGTTTTTGCTCCTTGTTTAAATGTGTTTCCTTATATCTTTCTTCAACTAAAATTCGCTTGTCTAAATGTTGGTGTTCTTTCTGGTGTGTTAGTCACACATGGGGTTATAGCTTCCACACTGACGTTGATATGGATTGGACTTCTTCCTTCTATTCCTTCCCTTGGATCTCTTATCTTCATTTCATATGTTGCACGCAGGATTTCCTCAATATGCTTCACAGCCCAGAGATCCTCTACCTCTTCCTCATCGCTTTCCAAGCCCTCTCTATTAGCTATGGATCTCTTCTTATTATTCATCTTATATTGGTAGGGTACTCCATTGCGCGTCTTTCCAGTTGTTTCCATTATCTTATTTATATGGTATTCCTCCATCATGATTGGGTCCATGGCCTCCTTATTCTTTACCTTATCCATTGTTTCCTCCATTTATCCACCTCTTCTTCAAAAATAGGCCTTTCCTTCCAAAATTAGTTCTTTCCTCAAAATAGGCCTGCGCCCAACACATGCCATAGATTTTGAATATATCATTCATAAAAAATTGAGGCACTCTTCATGTGGTGAATAAGTGTTGAAGAGCACAAAATGAGCATATTTGAAAATAAAATCTACCACCACCGTAATGACTCACTTATTTCCCAATTTAAGTAAGTCAATAATGAAATCCATAGAAATATCCCTCCAAATAGTAGGGGGAATCAAGAGAGGCAAGAGTGTTCCTAGAGATTTGACTATTTCACCATTATTGCATTCACAGGTATCACATTCAGCCACAAAGGTGTGGATGTCTTATTTCATACCATCCCAAAAAAAAGAACATTTGACCCGTTCATCGGTTTTGGTAAATCCTGTATGCCCAGTTGTGGGTGAAGCATGAAGCTCAGAGAGAACATTGGAATGAAGGTTTGATTGGTTTCTTAAATAAAAGAGAACTTTGTAGAAAACATCTTCATTAAGCCATGAGAACCCTTGAAAATCTTGAGGATCATGTTGCAATTTTTGGATCAGGCTAGAAATTTTGGGGTCTTGCCACCATTCTTGGAGAACAACTTGAAGCCAGTCGGCTACAATGAATGAGAGGGAAAAGAGGGATCCTTCTTTTTCATATTTCCTTGAAAGAGAATATGCAACCACATTTTCTTTTCCCTTCTTGTAAATGATCTCATAATCATATCCAAATAGCTTGGTCACCCATTTTTGTTGCTATGGGGATGAAATTATTTATTCCAAAAAATACTTGAGGCCACAATGAACTGTTTTAATTTGGAAGCGTTTACCCAATAGATAAGGACGTCAGAGATCCATTTCAAGAAAAATATCCAAAAATTCCTTTTCATAGGTTGATTGGCCCAAATGTCGCTCTCAGAGTTGTTTTCTAGTGAAATACAAGGGTCTACCATCTTGCATGAAGATTGTCCCAATTCATTTCCATGACACATCACATTCTAGGACATAAGTCTTGGTGAAGTCGGGTAGTTCCAGGACATGGGTTTCTCACATAGCATATTTGAAGGCTTGGAAGGATTTATCATCTACTAGAGTCCAAATGAAAGCATTATTTTTAAGGAGAGCAGTGAAAGGAGCTGTGATATTTCCATAATTTCGAAAAAACTTATGATAATAGCCTATTAAACCCAAGAAACCACACAAGATTTTACGAGTTTTAGGGTTAGTTCAATCCTTCATAGCTTCAATTTTATTAGGATCCAACCATACACCATCCTTGCCTATAATATGAACCAGATACTCAATTTCAGAGGTGCCAAAAGCACATTTAGATTATTTGAGAAAACGTTTGTGCTTAGACAATAGATGGAGAACTTGATCCACATGGGAGATATGGGCTTGCCAAGTTTTACTATAGATGATAATATCATCAAATAAAACTAAGAAAAAATTATGGAGGAAAGGAAGGCAGGAATTATTCATGAGACTTTGAAAAGTGGAGGGGGCATTACACCTCCACTCTCGAAAGACACAGATCACGATGAAGGGGGTTGGACTGAAAAGTCATGGATTTGGAGGAAGTAACACCTTCTAGGTTAGAAGGTTGTTCATATCAGGTAAGCTCTCTAGGAATATTCAGTAATGCCACGATCTTGGCAATAAAATATTCAAGTTGGTTGTCGATGTGGGAATTGATGTCCTACTTCATGTCCTGTTTCATGTCTTCCATTTTGTAATCTATGGTGGAATGCATGGAGGAATTGACAGTGGAAATATTGGCATTGATTTGTCTCATTTCCTTTTGGGTCATGGATCCTATGACAAGGCATTGAGATGGTTTTCAAGGTCTTTGTTTTGGGTGTGGGCCATGGTGAAAGGGAAACAAAGGAATGGGGTGGGTGGGTCCACACCGAAAAGGAGTTACTCATAAAGGGTACCACTATGATCAATTAAAAGAGAGGAATCCAATGGAATAGGTGGGAAATAAGGGTGTCAGAAAGGTTGGGTGGGTCCATGGAAAACAATTCTTACAAGTGATAGATATAACTATGATCAGGGAGAAGAGAGGAAGCCAATGGGATAGGTACCAAATAAGGGTGCAAGCAGGACCACTATCTTTTTTTTTAACTCATGTGGATTTATACTCTGGCCTAAAGAATACTGCAGTGACGAAATGCCCAAATACCTAACATGGAAAATTGTGTAGGAATTTGGCAACCAGGATGCATGTGGAAGGGTTGTGTGGAAAAATATCCCTTCTATTCCTTTTCTGTTATGTTCCATTCCAAATGGTTAGGGTTTGCAAGGGTCCTACAAACAAGGCTTTTCCCTATTCTATAGCTCTCTAATATACGTGTGGTGTTGAATAGTAGTACTCGACCCAGTATATTAGGGAACCAACTAAGGAGGATTGATTGTACCCTTAACCGTACTACCTGATTACCTAGGTGTTAGAGAGTATATTCATTATTGTTGTTCTCAATGTCACTATAATAGTCAAGTGGTTGATTGACTGATATATAGTTTGTTTTAGGAGACCTAGGGGACTCCCTATATACCTGATGGTACATGAGAGTGATGTTCATGTACATATTATGTCGGATGTCGTACTACTTGAAGGGGTACCAACATGCGTTATAGACATTTCCAACAAGGTGAAAATTTTGTTTTAGATAACCCCGTGAAACCGTTTATATTTCCTGCATGTAGTCTTCCCCAACTGCAGGTGTACCCGTTGAAAAAAATACACATGTTCTTTAAAGACGCTGATAGTACACGTCTCTACCCTGTAAAAACATTACCCACAATTTCTATAGAGGAAAGAGCTATGATACCACTTGTAAGGGAACAAATATATTATAATAAGAAGAAACAAAAATATTGCAGCAAATACCAGTGGAACAAGAAAATATAGAGAATCACAACACCAAAAATGATACCTTTATTGATAGAAGTCCAAGTTCACTTGCCTCTTCGAGGGTGAAGCCTCCAACAAAGTAGATCTCTATTACAATAATTCTCAAGACAATACTTTCTCAAGCCTTCTACTCCTATTTATACTAATTCTACCTTCTAAATAACATTCTAGAGGAAGATCGTTCTAGAAGTGGAAGATTATATTAAGTCTTCTTACATTATACGTGTTCACATTATTAAATAGGCATTATTAACTAATGTTGGTCTTTATTACATAGAAAATGTATTATTCTACCTACGTGAGGGGTGAGGGAGGTTAGGTCCCTGACAATCATCAAGAGTGTGGAGAAGGAATGAGAATATAATGCATTTCTTGACCAAATCAATGATGAACAATATAACAAGGGGAATTTGACCCTCAAATCAATGAATGAAACTAGCATGAAAATAATGAATTAAGTAGAATATATACACTTTTTAACATCTTTTTTATTTATTTCTAACACATTTTCCAATTGAAATTTTATGTTTTATAATAATATCTTAAAAATAAACACCCCTTGATTATTAATAAGTATACATACCAAAACCTTTAGAGTTGACGAATGTGATTGTGTACACTTTTTCATCCCTGATTATTAATAATTTTACATACTAGAACACTTAGAGTTGATGAAGGTAATTGTGTACACTTGTTCATGCATTATTTTATTTATTCTGGTTTTGAGTAGTCCTTTCAAGATATTGAAATCCATTTAGAGTAGTTGCTTAAAGACCAAACCATGTATCACTAGTACATATGGGCTCAAAATGCAAAGAAATATTTCCATGTTTCTATAATTCATGGAAAAATGCATTAAAATTTGGCTTTCTTTTTTGTTTTTTTTGTTTGGCCCCGACGTTCATTGATATAGCGACAGATTCAAAAACCTGTCACTGTATCCACAAATCTTTGTTTCTATAACGACACTTATACCACATGTGTAGTGCCACGTGTATTGATTTTTTTCGGGGTCAACTCATTTACTTTCGTCACTATATCGACGAGCATTGATCTATAAATACATGTCTTTAAGACAAATTTAGACAAATTTGCTATAGTTGCGACAATTTTCCTGGTGATTGTTTGAGAATTTTTTTTTCTATCACATACTGGTTTAACACATTCAATTCTTAATCTACATAGCTCATATTTTAGACTTGCAAGGTTATTATTTTTAATTGTTCTGTCTCTTTTAATATAAATCTATGTTAAGAAATTTTAATTTCAAATTTTTTTAACATGAATGCTTTAACCAAATTTAATTATTTTAATATTTTTTCGAAATTTAGCATTCCTACATATATTTTGTGTGAATGAATGTCGAAGTATATGAATTTTTAATTTTTATTTTTTTCAATGTTTGAACAAAATAATTTTTTTTTTAACAATTTTTTCAAAATTTAGCATTGCAACATATGTTTCCTGTGATTGGACCTCGAAGTAAATGAAATTTAATTTTAAATTTTTTTCAATGTTTTACAAAATTTATTTTTTTTAATATTTAATTGGTTCTTATAGGCAATTACCATGTCAAATAAATATACTATGAATGAAAATGCAAGGAGGCTTGCTTAGTTTAGAGCGACATTGGAGGCAAAGGGCGATGGAAAATGTTATTGCCCTTGCAATGATTGCAGGGGATTTCAAACAAGAAGAATTTTAATAAAAACAACTGAAAAACATTGTAGGGAGAAGGGGCGCGCTGAGGGGGGTTATGAATGTCATCCCTTGGTAAGACATTATTCAATATATAATGTATTCTTTGTAATAGTGATCATGTCATGTATTTGTCAAATGTTTTATCGTTTTAATATATGTTCTATACACACTAATTTTATTACATTGTTTGTAAATATAAACACAATGCCCCCAAAATGTTGATCATCAAAGAGTTATTTCCCAAGTAGTAGAAGAAATACTACTTTACAAGGTGAGGAACACAAAGATAAAAATATTGAAGATCGAGTTCTTAATGATGATATGGATGGAGATAACATTATTGATACAAATCAGGAAGATGAGATACATAGATTGATCCAAGACACATTTACTCCAATGGATGAGGACAACCAAGATGATATTCATGATGTTTATCCTCTACTCGAGAAGTCACAGAAACCTCTTTATGAAGGCTCAACAATAAATCTTCTATCTTATATATTGTTGTTGGTGAACTTGAAGGTTTTGAATGGTTTATCAAACCCATGTCTCACACAGATCATAAGGTATGTAATGTATTATTTATGTCATTCTATACATAAAGGTTGACTATTTTCCTATATTGTTATTGTTAATTAATTCATAAAGTAGGGATGCAATATTTATGATTAATATTGTTTACACTGACTCATTTTTTTGAATGGTGTAGATTGTCAAGTGAATTTCTATTACCATCGTCAAATATTTTACCACGCACATATCGAGAAATATATATGATTATGAAAGAAATTGGAATGGAGTATCAAGCTATTGATGCATGTCCTAATGATCATATCATATACTATGGACAATATGCATCAAAAAATGAATTCCCACAATGTCAAATAAGTATATATCAAACCAATCAAGAAACAAAAAAGGCGCCTCACAAATTTCTTTGTTATATTACCATAATTCCATGTTTCCAACGGTTGTTTAGGTGCCAAAGTATAGCACAGTTTGTAGATTTCCTTGCAAAGAAAAAAGTGAAGACGATGTTCTTCGAATTCCTGTAGATGGTTCTGCATTGAAGAACACCGAAGAAAAATGGCCAATTTTTAAAGAAGAACATTGTAATGTTTGAATTTCATTGGCAGCTGATGGTGTCAATCCATTTGGAGAGCTTCGTTCTACTTACTCGGTGTGGCCCATTTTTGTTATAAACAATAACCTTCCTCCTTGTATGTCGATAAAGAGAGAGCACACAATGTTGACAATGATTGTTCCAGGTATTTAATTAGTTTGTCTTTATTTACTTGAAAGTATGACATAATATTTCATTTCTTTGTTCCGTGCATGATAATTATATTTTTATATATAAGGATGTATAACTAAATATAATTAATCTATGTTGAACCAATTAGGTAAGTACCAAGTTAAATATATGAATGTATATATTGAGCCTCTTATCGATGAGATGTTGAAATTATGGGATGGCATCACTATATATGTCATATCTATACCAATAGGGAAAAAATGATTTCAATTCCATGGATACTTGCATGGACAATTCATGATGCTCCTGGGTTAACACATTTTTGTGGTATGTAACTTTTCGTTGTGTTTTAATATTATATATATATTTTTTTAAATATCATGCATTTTTTAAAATTGTAATCCTAATTTGCTACATTAATTCATATATCTTGCAGGTCTTCAAACAAAGGGTAAATTTGCATGTCCAGTTTGTGTTCCTAGGATAAAATCTCGTCGTTCAAGAAGTTTAGGAAAGGAGGTGTTTGATGAGTATAAGCACTTTCTGCCTAAGAACAATAGTTATCGAACTACTCAGGAAGGAAAATTTAATGATAAAGAAGACAATGGAGAAAAACCACGAAGAATGACACATCACCTATGGACACCTATGGAAGTTGGAATATAATAGAAATCGTCAAGGTATGAAAATTATTTATGTATCATATATATAAATCTTATGATTTTTTTTAGTGAATTTTGTTCAGTGCGGTATATAGCTATATTGATTAATTAGTGTTAATGTGATTTTGCTTATGTTTCATGAATGTCCTTAAGGCACGCATGGGATTCCATGACGAATGAAAAATTACCCCATACAATTCAGTAGGTTTCCCCACTACGAGAACCTACAAATAGTTCATATGTTTGATACAATGAATATCGAAAAGAATATAACAAAATCGTTATGGAGAATCTTAGATGGAAGGACTGACAAAGAAATAATTGGAAATATTTGTAGTGACATCGAGGAAGCTAATCATGCATTGCAAAGTGTGATTATTAATTCTAATGGTGATCATCGAGAAAAAAATATTAGTCTTCCATGGTTATTGACAGAGAAACAGAGCAATGTTGTAAAAGAGGTCATTCGAAAAGTTATGTTTATAACAGGGTTTTCGTTGAACATACAAAATATCTTAACGAAAAAGGTGATTTTGGTGGGGTTAAAACACATGACTGGCATGCATTAATTAAGGTAATTATTAAGTATATTTTTATATTGGTATACATCTTTTTAGTAATTTGTTTCTCTTATTTGGAAATAAATATTAATTATTTTCTTTTTGTTACGGTATGTTCTACCTCTATATCTCCCATAAAACTTTGACAACAACATAAAACAAGTTAGATATGGTCTTGGAAAATACATGAGGTAAGTAATGCATTTTTATATGGAAAATGTTTCTTAAGTGATTTGTAGAGGAACTTATTGAGATATTATGTTTTATCTGCAATTTTATATATGCCTTGATATTGTTCAAACCTGTTATTTTCTTGCATCATTTGTAGGTGGATTTCATCTAAAGAAATCCATAAAGAATATACAAGGTATTGGAAGAAAGAAATTCCCCGACTAATGTGTGAAATGCAGAAGTATCTACCTCCAACATTTTTCAATGCACAAGAACACTACCGCATACACCAAGTTGAGGAGATTGAATTATGTGGACCAGTACACAGAAGGTTGATCTGGATGGTGGAGAGGCAATTGAAGTCATTGAATGATTTTGTTAGACAAAGATCATGTCCTGAGGGTTCTATGGTGGAGGGTTATATGGTATATCAATGCATGGTGTATATTAGTCAATATCTTCCTAAATTAACAAAAAATATGAATGTCCCTTGCATTTGGCATATTGACTCCATCAAAAAATTTGAAGGGGAGGTCCTATTGGGGAAAGGTAAAATGAGGACCGTGAAAGGTAATTAAATGTTGTAGATTTAATATATTATACATTTAATTTTTCAATTTTATATTATAATACTCTTTTATTTATTTTTATTCCATCAACTACAATAAACTTTGCCAATGATAACTAATTAATGATATTGAATTGTTATTTTTTCATATAGTTGGTCAAGAGTTGGATTCTCTACATTTATACATTGTAAACAATATTGGTTGGATGGAGAATTGGATAGAACGATGTGAATAATAATATGGTAGGTTATGATGGGAAGGGGTCAGTAAGATGATAAAAACAACACATCATTGTCGACATGAATTTCCTGATCTTACGCAAAGAGAAATTGATTTAGCCTTTGGTTTAAAAGATAAAAAGGCAAGTATATTCACCCACATTTTTATAGTTATTTACCATTATATCAATGCATCTAATTTTTTTTTTAAAATATATAGTTACTAAGTCCATATTATATGATGTTTATTAATTGACAATGCAAGTTTTTACTTGTTGTCCGTGTTACAGTTGAAACACCACAAGGCTATGTGGTGTAATGGTCATAAATTTCGTATCAAAAAGTTGGATGATGAGATGAAAACCTCAGACTACGGGATAACTGAAATGTTTAATTTCACTATTTTTTCCTCTAGAAGTGACAGGAATCCAGAAGAAACTGAAAATAGGTACTATGGGTATTTGGAGGATATAATTTAGTGTGATTTTAATTCCTTTAAAATAGTTTTGTTTGAGGTCAAATGGTACAGGCTATGGATGCATGAATGTGATTCTGAAAGAACTGTTATTGAACATGCTAATGGATTTACCATGGTTAATACAAGGGAATTTGAACCTAACCTTAGGAGATGAAGCGCCAAAAGTCATGTGGGCCCCGTTGGGGTTAGTTAGTACATCAACTTCTCGGGGTCGTAACTTTTGCATATGATCTTCGTTTAGGGCGCACGATAGATCTTTGGAAATGTATTGACAAGGAGCTTCATTTAGGCGGATCAATCAAAGATTTAAAATATTATTAAGTGTCCAATCGTGAAAAACCGTCATTTAGGCCCTCAAAATGGCCTCGGAAGTTTGCGACCCAAAAAACTGTTAAAAATAGTAAGTTACTGTTACACATGAAATTTGCACACCTAGGTACCTCGCCCTAAGTGTCGTAAAGTGTCATATAAGTGTCTCATACACCTTAACACCATGGAATAGCCTATGTCACAATCCCTAGTCAATGTGGAGGAGGGATATATTACATGAAGGCCAAAATACCAAGTACACATGAATTATTATT
>JASDQU010371802.1:0-30388 GCA_032191745.1 Picea mariana | reverse complement strand
GGAAAGAATTGTGAAGCATCTAACTTATGATCTCATGAGGAAGATGTCATTTGGAGCATCAACATTATGTGTGTGGACTGTTTAAGCAAGGGTTTGGACAAGGAGAGCTTGGTGAAGTTGTTGCACTACATCCATGGTTGTAAGTAACACTTTGTTCTCATCAATATAATCAATGTTTGGCTTGTTTATTTCAAACTTGTACTTGTTCCATATAAGTTTGTCTACAGTAGATGGATCTATGTTTTAGCTAATCTCAGTAGAGTAGGAAGTTGTTTGTACTTTTGTTTGTCTTGCAAGATCTACCAAGGAGCTCAAGATCGAAGCACATCCTGGACCTTGGAGGGACAAATGACGTTCATAAGGTACATGCTTTCTTCCTTCTCTTTTGTTCATCAGCTTGATTAGATCTAAAAGGAAGTCAATGTCCATGTTAAGCACCTTCTGTCTTAGATTTAAGAGTCTAGCTCTCAAGATGAAATCTACCTATCCGCAGGGAGATATTCCTACCACAGTTACCAATAAATTGTTTTGAACCAGTTGGAAAAGGTGGGTGGACACCAAGATCCTTCTGGATCAAATTCTCTAATGGAGTTAATAGTTTCCACACAAATAGAATATGCACTACAAAGCTTCGCAAGAATAGCATATATACATTGTCATCTTTCTTTTATGTCTTACAATATTCAAGTAAAAGTATAAGTGTTTTCAATTTAGATAGAGAATATTCAATGCAAGAGAAATCAACATGATTTCAATAAATTAATTATTTTTCAGGATGGTGAGATCAAATCTCATTATGTAATACCAAATACATTTTTCATATTTTCCCATGCTTTATCTTAGTCATCAATTCCTTGAAGGTGAAACTACAAAACAATAAAGATGGACCTTCCAACTAATCCACGTGCTTGATCATTTTTATTATCCCATTTGGATTTATTTGAGGCACCAGTTGGGGAAGTTTTTATTCCCAATGTAATCCCGTAAAGTTTTTTTACTTTGTTGTAAATCCTCTACACAAGGTTCCCATGAGAATTAGTTTGAATTGGCAAGAAAAAAAACTCTTGGACTAGCCATATTAAAATATGTAGGTAATATGGTTTCAAAAGTAGAAACTGACCATTTGAATGGAAATATCTCGAAAAAATAGGAAATTTCAAAAGAAATCGACACTAAAAAAGTAATTTGGAAGTCAAAGTTATTCCCTTTTTAAAAAGAATAAAATCTAACCAAAGTGTCATGTGGCAAGTAGTGGTTGGCCCGCATGGCAATGGATGCACAAGGAGGTTGCTAAGTAAAAAGAAATTCCCCTTTCATATCAAAATTTTCCTATAAGCTCACTTTTACAAATAAGTTAATTTTACATGAAGTGACCACACTTTTACACTGAAGTTAATTTATAAACTATACTCACATGAAAAATGTAACTTAAAAAAATATATTAAAATTATCTTATACTGGTTCACTTTTATAATTTAAGTGAAATACAATTTGCAATAAAGTTATGTGATAACTCAAAGTTGCATGAACGTTTTCAAAAAGTATGTGAATGAAAAAGAAATCCTTCAAATCAAGACCTCTTATTTAATAAAGTAACTTTCAACCAAGTGAGATAATACAAAATATATAATAATTGTTATGATGGAGGAGGGAAGATTTTTTATTTCTTTATCTTTTTTTTTTAATTTCTTTTACTCTTTGCCTCAAATTGCATGCTAACCTTGTTATGGAATTTTCTATCCTATGAAAAGGGTCAGGGTCACAATAGAATGGAAATATAGAGGCAACTAACTCAATCCCAGAGTATAAAAAATGAACATTCTTGTAACTACTAGGTAGTTACAAACTATTCACCTAGAATAAAGAAGGTTGACAAAGATCCCAGTGTTGAACATGTTGTCATTGATGTTATGCTAAGGAATTTGTATGTTATGGGGATCATCTCAATATATATATATATATATAAGGAAGATCCCCGTGTTGAACATGTTGTTATTGATGTTATGCTAGGCATTTGTAAGCAAAGGGGAGCATCTCAAGATTGATATATACCCCTTTCTTACAAATGCCTTAGCATAACATCAATGACAACATGTTCTTTTTGTTGATTAATTGGGTTGGTTGTCACTGATGTCAACCCTTGAAGAAATTTCGGTAGCAAATTCTAGTAGCACAAAGGTTCGGGTAATGGACCCAAGTTTGTTTGGTGGATAATGGTATGAGTTTTGATATATTTGTACGTAAAACTATTCTAGATGGATAGTACATGTTATGTCATTTCCAGTGGTATGTGGAATGTCACATAACTCCTCATAGTTAGAGATTTATGGCCATGTGAAGTTGGAGAACCCACATGAGTCATCTAGAAGCCCCAAAAGGTCAAAGTAGTCAAAGTGTTTGCAAAGAAGAAATTATTTAAATAATAAAGTGAAGTGATGAGTGTACTATAAGTCAAAGTGGATACAAAATAAATTATTTAAAGGAGAAATTGCTAATTGGACAAGTGGTTAGAAGTGGGTTAACCCTAAAATAAGGAAAGTGGGTTAAGATGGTTAAAAGGTAACCCCTTGAGTAAGTTACATGAAAGTATAAATAAGAGGCAAGGCTCTCTCATTTTAATTACACTTGAGCATATTGAATATCTACAAATGACTGAGGTAACCAAAATACATCTAAGCCAAATTTCAGAGGGAAGGTGAAGTAAAGAAGGCCGAAATTCAAGGGAGGATAAATTCTTTTGATGATGCTTTCTAAGGTGTGTTATTTACAGGTCATCTCACCATTTTTGAAATAAATTTTTTTCTATAATGATTCAGACCGTGAAATTGGGAGGCCATTGAGGAAACACCAAGTAGTTGTGATACAAATTTTAGCTTGTGGGTCGTTGTATTTTTTGATTTACACACCGTGGAAAATAGGGTTTGTGGCTAGTCCTGAAACTAGTCTAAATCAGGTGTTTCGAGTAAAAACGTCATAACAAATCCAAATTAAATAAGACTAAATGTATTGATTAGAATAAAGTATCTAGTATTTTTTGTACAATTTTCAGATCCATACAACAAATATTCCGTGCGAGGCACGCTCTACAAGTTCGCTCTCTATAATAATCCAAAATTTAACAAGGTGTGTCATTTTTTATATAACTCCTTTTCTGAGAGGTTCCAATTAGTGAAATATGGAGGAATTGCATAAAATACACTAAAGAACATTTTGTACCATTTTCAGATCTTTATTCTTTACAGGTACATAGTTATGATTATTTCAAGTTAGGGTTATTGACTAATCCAAAACTAGTCATGTGAGACTTAAGTAAAGTTTGATGAAAAAGCTAGTCTCTCGTTATTAAAGTTAAGGAAGGTTTGCATGTATGTGATCATATACACCAGGTCTATTATAGAGTTACAAAGTAGATTTGGATGACGAAATTGTTGAGGTACATGTTGGGTACATGGTTGAGACAAGTAGTTGATGAGTTTGCACATACATGAGGTTTATATTTGATGATTTTGGTACATATTGATGAGTCATAGTTTGTGTGTATTTGATGCATGATTGGTACATATTTGGTGCATGGTTGATGCACTCGTTGATGGTACAGGCTAAGGTACAAGTTGGTGCATGGTTGATGCACTTGTTTATGGTACAGGCTGATTACAGGTTAAGGTACAGGTTGATGCATGGTTCAGGTTACTGGTACAAGTTGTTTGGTGCAGGTTGATTGGTACAGGTTTACATCTCACAGTGAGTGTGTGATAGTGGTTCGATCATTCTACTTATATGTCAGGGCAGTTGGACGGGGCAAGGACAAGTGGTTGTAGCTGGAGAACATAGGGGGTTGTAGCCTCCTTCTGGTTGTATCCAGAGAATTGGGGAGTTGGAGATTCCCTCAGGTTGTATCTTGAGAAACTAGGGAGTTGGAGCCTCCTTCCAGTTGCAGCTGGAAAACAAAGAAAGTTGGTGCTTCTAATGAATGTAATTCTTAAATACATATAAAAAAAATCATTATGTGGTTTTGTCCCGCTTTGGGTTTCCACATAAAAACACGAGTGTATTGTGTATGTGTATGATTGCTCATTTGTTCATTGTTTATTTACTCTACAACTATTGGATGATAATGCTACATTGATATAACACTTGCATTTTGTGGTTAAAAAGGATTGAATTTCTCTATTAATGATTCACCCCCCTCTCAGTAATCCAACAATTGGTATCAGAGCAGGTTCCTTCATGAAACAATTTAACGACTGGAAGGAGATCATGGATTATTCGGAGAATGGAGTGCCAATGTTTAATGGTCAGAATGGTTTAAAGTATGAGATGTGGAGCAGAAGGACGAAAGTATTTTTACAGGCACAGTGACATTATATTTGGCTATCAGTTATTACAGGAAATGATAGTTCAAAAATGGAAAAGACTGTAGCCAAGAAGGAATTGAAGAAGAATAACAAAATAGCAATGGATTTCATCTAGGAAGGATTACCTAATCCGGTAAGAGAAAAGGTTGGTAAATGTTCATCATCCAAAGAACTTTGGGATAAGTTACATGACATATATTCTTCACCCATCACAGATTCAGAAATTGCCAAAGAAGATGCAGATACAAATCAAGAAGAATTATGTTCACCATGTCAAACAGATTCAAAAGAGGAAGAGTACATAATCACCAGAGGTATGTTTTTTTTATTTAATTGTGAAAAACGCGGACATATTGAAATAGAATGCCATGAAAGAAATGAGAAAGAAAAACTAATTGAAAAGGAAGACAATTATGAAGAAGAATTGATTAGTGTTTTAGATGAACTAAGAGAAGAAAACAAGTCACTCAAGAAATAATTGATGAAACAAAAGGAAAGTGTTCACAATTTTTAAGAATCCCAACAGGTCATCAAGAACTTAAGAACTCAACTAAAAGAAGCTAGAAAGATCAAATAAAATCTTGAATATCAAAAGCAGTGTTTGGAAGCCAACATAGAAGCATAGAAGGAAGAAGCAGAAATGAGAGAGAAAATATTGATAGATCATCTTAAGGAAAGAACTAATGATCTAAACCAGCTTGAGGCGGAGTTTGGTCAAGAAGAGAAATGACTTGAAGAAGAAATAACCACATTAAAAATTCAACTTGAAGAAACGAAAAGAACAAAAGAAGTCATGAAGTCTCAGATAATGAATAAAAAAGAAGAGGTTGAGAAGCTTGAAGAAGAAGTTGTCACATTGAGAAGTAAAATCGTCAAGCTCAACAAGAACATTGAAGAGACAGAAAAATCCACATCAGTTATAGAGAATGAAGAGAAGCACTCTAGGTTTCTAGAAAAGAAGAATGAAGAAAATAGAAAGAGTTATACAAAAGTACTCAAAGGAAGGAATCACGGTCAACCAGAATCTAAGAAAACTATTGAAGATACATCTTCAAGAAGACCATCCATGTTCAAGCCACAAAGAAACTTCAATCATGATCATGATCAGTCAAGGCAGAAATTCAGAAGGACTACACCACAAAAAAAATCATTCGCTCTCAGGTATGAAAATTTATTTTATGGTCATTGTTTTTGTTGTACTAATTTTGGACATAAGGTTGCAGATTGCAGGGATTATAAAATAAATGTTCAAGAAATAAATTCCTATGTGGCCCCACGTAACATTGAATGTTACAAATGTCATAAATATGGACATATAGCTAGTGATTGTAGAAGCATGATCGATACTTCCATGAAAGGGAACACGTATATCATATATAAGAAAGTATGGATAAGAAAATGCAAAGAACATGTGAACAAAGACCAGGTTCTAGAGATCACAAGATTGGAAATAAAAAGAGATGAAGAAAATTCTACAGAGAAAAAGAAAGATGTTAGATACAGAAAGGTTTGGAAAATAACTGAAAGAAAAGAAGGATAGGTAAATAAGGAACATGTTCAAGAGATTGTACTTTCAGTCATTGTAGTGAAATATGAATCCACATGCAGAAAGAAAGAAGTCAGAGCTCAAAGAGATGATAAATCTACCAATGAATATGATGATGAATACACATCAGAGCAGGAATTGTTCTGAGCCATCTGGCTTAGAGACTCTCAGGTAACATGACTATTAGATAGGGGGAGTCTATGGGATAGTTGTGACAGACCAAAGAACCATCGTTCGAGCAGCTTTCAGAGTTTGAGAAGACAGATCCAGAGCAGTCAGTTAGTATAAGTACAATCAGTTGTAGTAGTGAAGAATTCATGATAGTATAGTGATAAATGGGTCAGCATTATGGACAGATGTGCAATAGAGTCTTGGAAAGTATGGACAGAGATGGATTCGTAAGAACACTTAGCAGGTTTGGACACATATATGATAGTGGATGAGAGCATGGATTCATAGATTGGTTCAGAGACAAAGGAACATTATCATAATGGATGATATTTACACAGGAAATGTCTTGAACAATGCTAATGGATTCCAAATTGACAGATAATCTTTGGAAACATGTAGTGCATACAAGAGTTCACATTCAAAACGGAGTAATGCTCAGAAACAACAATGACAAAACTTCCTACGAGCTATGGAAAGGAAGATCAGTGAATGTAAAGCACTTCAGAGTATTTGGAAGTAAATGCTACATCAAAAGAGAAGATGGTATAATGGGAAAGTTTGAATCTCGTGTGGACAAAGGAGTACTTATTGGTTATTCAAGTACAAGGAAAGCATACAAGTGCTACAATCTGAGGTTGAACAAAACTGTGGAAAACATCAATGTAACAATTGATGAAACATGTGGACAAGAATTAAAAGAAGAATAAAATGAATCAATGGAACAACTTTACGAAGAAGAAGCATAACTTGAAGAAGAAGTCTACATAGAACAACCAGAAAGAAGTGGATAAATATCTACAACATGCAGGGTTCAGAAAAGGAAGTGCAGACAACAACCTCTACATCAAGGCAACTCAAGATAGTATTTTATTAATTGAAGTTTATGTTGATGATATTATTTTTGGAAGGAATGATGGCAGGTTAAGCCAGAAATTTGCAAAGGAGATGAAGAATGAATTTAAAATGTCATTACTCGGAGAACTATCCTTATTTCTGGGTCTTCAAATACGTCAAAGAAAAAAGGAATTTTTATTTCTCAAACTAAGTATATTAGAGAAATACTAAAGAGGTTCGGAATGGAAGATGACACTGAGTTTTTTGACAGAATAAACTATTATTTTTAGAGATTAAGGATGCAAACCTATTTAATGGATCCTATTTTTGATATTTGGAAATCAGTCGAGAATAGTTATACAACTCCACCAACAGATGCGGCCCAGAAGAAGCCTGGTGAAAAAAATGCAAAAGCCACGAATTTCATCTTATGCGGTCTATAAGAATTCAAGTCTTTCAAGGTGATTCATTGTAAATCGACAAAATAAATTTGGGACAAGCTTCAAAATATCTATGAAAGTGATGACAAGGTTAATAAGGAAAAGCTTCAAACTCATAGAAGACAGTTCGAGAGTATAAAAATGAAAGACAAAGAAATTTTTTCATCCTATTTGCTCCATGAGGATGAAATTGTCAACACCATCAAAGGACTTGGTGAAAAGGTTGAAGAACTGATGATTCTGCAAAAGTTGTTAAGGTCACTCCCTTTATGATTTGATGCAAAATTTTCCACTATTAAAGAAATGAAGGATATTTATAAATTAACAATGGATGAATTGCATGGGATTCTCATTGCATATGAAATCAAGACTAAAAAAGAAAAGCCATCAAGGAAAGAAGTAACTTTCAAAGCCTTAAAGAAGATGCAGAACAAAGAAAACAAGTCAAGTGATTGTTCCAACTGTGAGTTAGATGTAGAGGAAACACATTTTTAAAGAAAACTCAAAAAGGGATATGAAAAATATAAAGGTAAGCTACCCGTTAAATTCTTTAATTGTGGAAAAGTAGGACATTTTGTTGGTAAGTGTCCATATGAAAAAAATGAAAGTAGTGATGATGATGAATACCATAACATAAAGAAAGGGAACAAACATAATCAAAATTATCACAAACAGGACAAGCATGAAAAGAACAACTCTTGTAAGAAAAAGAAGATTCTCTACTCAAAAGGTGTTAGTGACTCGTCTAAAGAGAGTAGTGAAAGAAATTTTGATACTGATAGAGAAGAAAATTTGTTTATCGAAATCGAAACAAATATTGATGAAGAAAAAGGGAAATAAAAGATGGATTCAGAAGAAGAGGAAAATGTTGAAACATATTGGAAAGTGGATCTTGAAGAATAATTCACATGTTCCTTAAGCAAAATAAAGAAGCTTAGGAAAAACAATTTGAAATGAAAGGAGAAACTATAGAAATATGAAGAAGATGATCATGATTCAAAATAAATAAAAAATTCACAAAGTGTTGAAGAAACACAAAATATTATCATGAACCTAAATATTCAATTAGAATAAGCAAGAAGGATAGAAGAAGTGGTGAGAATCCAGTTGAAGGAAAAGAATAAAACTGTGAAAAGCTAAAATCTGGAATTGTTTCCTTAAGAAAGGAATTGGAGAAAATAACTATTAAATTGAACATAAGATTGAAGTTTAAAAAGCGTTTTGAAACCTTAGATGATATCATCAATTGTCAAAGGTATCCATTCATTTAAGACTGGTCTTGACTATGATAAGAGTCATATAGCCACCAAAGAAGATTCAAAAGCTACAGAGCCACCGAAGAAAGTACTAAATGAAGGAAAATATGAAAGCTATGTCAATGTACTTAAAAGCTCCATCAATGATGAAAACAACAAGAAGAAAGAAATTGATGTTCTGCAGAAAATCGACATTCCTTCCAAAGACAAGAAGGACATGTTCAAAATGTCTTTCCCACCAAAGTGACCTCACATGACCCAGTACCAAAATTAATTTTGGTTATTTCTTTTTCTATAATAATTTTGGTCATAAAGAAATATATTGTAGAGCACATGCTAGAAATAAGTATGTGTGGAAAAAAGACAGAAGTACTTATGGGTTCTCAAACATAAACTATAATTCATTCGCCCCTTTATTTGATTACAATGTTGTAAGTTATATTGCAACAACTATGGGCATATAACATGCTTTTGTAGAAGTGGCATAGTGGGAACTTCTAAGAAAAACAAGGAAGAAGGTACCTTTTCCAAACAAAAGATAGAACCCAAAAGAGTTTGGAAAAGGAAGCATGAGAAACAAAAGAAAAAGAAGGATGAATCTATGCTTGTGCAAGATTCCCTTCATGCTAAAAATAAAAGGGAAACCAATGGTACATTGACAGTGGATGCTCAAGTCACATGATAGGTGACAATGGCTTGAGCACGTTTCTCACTTTGAAAAAATGTAACGAAGGCAGTGTGACATTTGGAGATAATTCTACCGCAAGGATAGTTGGAAAAGGTACACTTAGTCTTAGCAATGGAAAGACTAAAACAAAAAATTTCTTGTATGTTGAAGCTCTAAAATACAATATATTCATTGTTAGTCAAATGTGCAATAAAGGACACAATATCACATTTCAATCTAAAGGCTATGAGATAAGGAAGAAAGGCTTGAGAAGATTAGTGGAAAATGCATATAGAACATCAAACAATGTATATATCCTCAATGAGATCCATGGAAGGAAGTGCTATATGGGACAATTAGATGAAAGTTGGTTATGGCATAGAAGAATGGGCCATATGAACTTTGATAATCTAGTAAAAATCAGCACTAAACAAGCAGTGAGATACATGCCAAAGATTGTTCAACCTTCAAACACTCTTTGCAAGTAATGTTAGCGTGGAAAATAGACAAGAGAAAGCTTCAAATCAAAGTACTAATCAACAATTAATCCATTGGAACTTGTTCATACATATCTTTGTGGGCCTACAAGAACACAAAGTCTACAAGGTGAAAAATCACTTCATGTTGTTCATTGATGATTACTTTAGAATGACATGGGTTGTGTTCCTAAAAGAAAAATATGAAGCATTTGAGAAGTTCAAAGCATTTAAAGGCTTGGTTGAAAACGAAACTAATTTGAAAAGTAAGTGCTTGAGATCATACATAGGAGATGAGGTTATCTCACATGAAATTGAATAATTTTGTGAGATTCATGGAATAAAGAGACATTTTTCAGCTACAAGAACTCCACAAACAAAATGTTGTGGTAGAAAGGAAGAATAAATCTATACAATATATCACAAGAACAATGTTGAATTAATCCAAACTATCAGATAGGTTTTGGAGAGAAGCAATCAACATCGCAGTCTACATTGTGAATAGAGGGAAAATCAAACTCAACAATAACAAAACACCTCATGAATTATGGAAAGGTAGACCAACAAGAGTTAAATACTTCAACGTTTTCAGAAGAAAGTGCTATATAAAGAGAGATGATGAGAATTTGGGAAAATTTGACTCCAGAGATGATGAAGGTATCTTTCTTGGTTATTCATCAATAATAAAATATTATAGATGTTACAATACAACATTGCAAAAAATCATAGAGTGTGCCAATGTAAAAGTGGATGTACTATGGTATAAATCCAAGGGGGGGGCATAGATGGGGTTAAATCTACATGATATGACCCCAAGGGGGCATATATGGGGTTAAATTTATATGATATAACCCCCAAGGGGGGCATATATGGGGTTAAATGTATATGTAATTGGGTAAATGTATATGTAATAGTGGTTTTCCTAATAGAAGGGCCACATGTGCAATGTGTAAATAAATTTATATAGTGATCATGTAGTCATTATCGAGGGAAAATGTGATTAGGATTTATGAATCTAATGGATTATTTGGAGGAGGCTCTCCTATTATTTAAGGAATTATTTTGTAACTCATATCTCTTATTTATTTTGGAGTTGTGCTCCACACTCATGTTTGTTGTACATTGTTTGTACTCTGGTTTCTTATGATATGTTAAGTATGTGTTTCATAACATAAATAGACATGTTGCTAATTGCGTGCCATCCTTTCCTATTGCTAGTTCATTAGTCAATAAAAATTGTTGACAAATTCAATTGTAATGAATATAGACAATGCCTTTTCATTAAATGCAATGAACAACTTACATGCTACAACCATAGCAGTAAAAAAATTCAACTACACTTAATGCATACATATATCTCAATAGCACACGCTGAGGAAAATAGAGATAAGCATAGAGGAGCTTCCATAATCCCACTTCTTCACCCCTTGTGAGCATCACCCAATGCAATGAGTGCTAAGTGGACTATTCAAATCATGAGAATTATTGGTTAGTTGTGACTGATACTCATGGATATGGGTCATAGATTAATAACTTACTCTACGCAATTAATCCAAAAAATGGTTTCTAATATGTTGCACTACTGAAGCCCCTCTATGCTTAACTAATAAGAGTGAAGGGAGCTTTAATTGGATAGTTCATAAGGCACAATACTTGCTAAGGTTTTGCAAATGGGGTAGAAAGCTAAGTGGGCTTGATTGTGGGGAAAACTCCACAGTTAAGCACGCTTGAGCCATAGGCGTCTTGGGATGGATGACCACGCGGGAAGTCCTGGTTACCGGGTGCAAGCCCCAGAAGTGATGATTGATGCTATGCAACTCATTTCATTGGTTGCAACCCCACTTCTTCACCCCTGTGAGCATCACCCGATGCGATGAGTGCTAAGTGGACTATTCAAATCATGAGAATTATTGGTCAATTGAAACTAATACTCATGGATATGGGTCATAGATTAATGACTTACTCTACACAATTAATCCCAAAAATGACATCTGACAATAGAGTTATATATCGTTGTGTGTGTCAGTGCGTCTAATGATTAATGTTTGAAAATATTGTCTAGGGCATAGATGGCAACAATGGTCCATCTAACATGTTAATCTTCTAATAAAATCTAGAAGTATCGATCCTCATCAGTTAGGATTTAGCTAAAGCGCTCACATTTGGTATATACATCAGTGCTCGCCACTTTGATTTACCTCGTCTTTGTCATTTTACAAAGTTCTCTTTAATGTAATTAGAATATCCCTAGATATTTGGTTTTTTCATATCAGATGGTCCTAAGCATTAAGCGTAGAGTCTTAGATCGTTGCAATGTATTTCATATGGCAATTTCGAAGCTAAAATAATTGTCAATGCAATTTCAAAGTTAAAAAAATTGTCCATGCAATTATTTCGCATTCGCATTCTGCTCTCAGCTTCTATACTATAGGTACATGATATATATGAGCTATGGTTTTTGAATATCAGAGGTTGTGTTTTTAACTTTATGTGCATTATTATTCAGATATTTAATTAATTAATTAGATCTGATATAAGATATTAATTACTTAATTATATTGTGGTAATGATTAGTGCTATATCCACGGTATATGTGGTGGGGATTATCAGGGTATATCAAATTGTAATTATCTGGTTGTATGTGGTGGCTAGCTGATTGTCACGTCTGAGTGATTAACAATGATTAAGGTTTTGTTACAAAGTGGAGAATTTCATTTTCTGAGCCAACCTAAAGCTTTCGATAGATGAAAAATTGTTAAAATGATAATTTACATTGTTCAAATTGTAATTTTGAGCATACGGGTAGATTCATACCCTCACAATTCATCCAAGATCATATTAGGCTTGCAACTAACAATCAAAAAGGTGTTTTTTTCATACGACATGGCTTCGCTCGTTTCAAGGATATACCAACGAATTCCATAAAAGTCTCTTCCTAGAAAACGTTGCAACCTTTCGTAACCATACCTCTCAGCTTAAGGGAAGGGATTGAGGGATTGAACTTGCCATCCGCTATCTTCATAGTCATGGCAGACAACAATTTTTTTTTTTTTAATTTGAAGTCAGATTTTCTTATAATTTATAATTTAAACTGTTTTTTTAATAAATTATAGTTGAGAGTGCATACGTTTGGCACTATTAAGAGAGTGAGTTAAAAAGAGACCCATCTCTTCCTCCATCTGGAAAGCCAAAGGGGCCCAAAATACTAAATATATTCATTTTGTATTAATCGCAGCATTGCTATATCTACTTCGTTACAACGCGTATCTAAATACATACATTTTTTTCCTATTTATCAATGTCTTGTCACGTGAAAGTTTTCCATCCTTCCCTACATACCTGGAAAATGCAGTCTCTGTCTGGGATCGAGGCGTACAAACTGCCCCATTTTGGGGATATGATATTATTATTGACATCCTGAATGCCTGGACTGACTCACTACCTACTGCCTCCAATTACAATGCACCCTAACATGCCCCTGAATAATGATAGCCTCTGTTTAAACAAGTGTTTAATAGATTGTTTAATCTAGAGAGGGTGTTGTCAGCAGTATTTGTTCCAATGCATAATTGAGATTGCTGGCTGGATCTCATGTGCAACTGGGTCATCTCTTCTTCTATACTTGTTTGTTTCGGGGCAATGAATATCAAGCTTTGGCTGTAGTGACAGGCACTGTTGGGTGTCTCCTTTGAATTTATTGGCAGAAGCCTATCTGGGTGGTCTCAACTTCATACTATTTGTTATTTGTTTCTAGCCTCTGCTCTGTTAAATCATTGATTAAGAGATAGTTGTTTAAGTGAAGAAGAACCTTCCCTTGACCAATGGGATTCTTGTTGGGTATTCAGAGCTTCTCGTCCCAAGGCTGCTCCTTAACGTCGCGTTTGTATTTGGGTTTATCAGATTTGCCGTCTGCTGGCTCCGCCGGTTGATGGGGTTTGGAGATTTTCTCGAAACGGAGACCTCTTGGCCGGATCAAACCAACTCATGTTTGGAGGCGTGCTATTCCATTTCTGCGCAGAGGGTTCGTGAGTGGTTACCTATTGTCAGGTTCGTTTTTTGGCAAAAGAGACGGAGGATGAGGATGTAATGTGTGTGGTCTGCTTGAACAACGTGGAGAGACATGAAGAGATCCGAATTCTGACGAACTGCAGTCATATCTTTCACAGACGGTGTTTGGATAAATGGGTTGATCACCAACAGAGGACTTGTCCTCTTTGTAGGTCGCCCTTCCTTTCAGACGATATTGAAACAGAAATGAAAGAGGAACTGTTGAGGACGCTAGATCAGACTCTGAATCTCTTCGCATGAGCTTATCCTAAATCATCAATTGTTGCAGGTTCTGGACCAGAAGAAGCCACACTAAATATTGGCAAGTCAATAAAGGTAAACAGTGAAGGTACCATTAACGCTCATCTGTAAATGATAGGAGAAGAAAAGAAACGGTTGGGACAAATGAAAGGTCACGTTGGCACTAGACCAAGTAGCCCCCTCACTACCTAACATTGTTGGTATTAAAATCGTAACACCCTTGGTTTTGTTAAAAGATGAGGAGCTTGGAAGAAGAAGGGAGCGGCCACAACAACAGATGTATAGGCACCTATTATCACACAAAGTTGTCAAGGTCACACGACGACCAAGTATTTTGTTGCACAGGTAATGTCCAAGGACAACATTCAAAAGAAGTTCATTTTGGGCCGCTAATACAAGCAAACTAGCGGGTTCAATTTTCAGCCGTAAGATTTGAGCAAGAGAAAGATCAACCGTCAGATCAAGCAAAGATTAAGTCACGACTGTCAGATCTCATTGGAGAGAGACCAACGGTGGGGAGGCATTGCGGGGATTGGGAAGCAAATTAAAATTTCTACAAGTTGTGAACCTGCAATCGCTCAGGATCGTTGATCTTGCTAGATCAACAGATCAACGGTGCATATCGATCCCTTTACGAATAAGAATCTTCGCATTGCGGTGATCGGGAAGGAAATTAAAGTTTGCGCAAGTTGTGAGCCTGCAATCGCTCGGGATCCTTGATCTTCAAGCAAGGGACACATGTCAAATGATCTCGTACTCCGGGAGGAAGCAAGCAGAAGCTAAGTGAGTAAAGGACTCTGGAAGGCCCGAAGTCCCGAAGTAAATATGAGCCATTGAAGGCTGAGGACAGGCGTCAATAGATATAACACTTCGAAAATACGACACTTCAGAGGATTGTGCGAGCAAGCAAAGGAAAACTCCCGAAGCCCGAACTTTCAAAGTAAATCTCGGCCGTCCAAAATAGGACGACGTGTGGAGGTAGATCTCTCACTTTAGAGATACGACACTCTGGAGGATTGCAAGAGCTATGCATTGAAAAGGCCCAAAGCTCGAACTCTCAAAGTGAATCTCGGTCGTCCAAATCAAGAGGACACGTGGAGGTAGATATCTCACTTCAGAGATATGGCGCTCCAGAGGATTGTAAGAGCTATGCATTGAGAAGGCTCGAAGCCCGAACTCTCGAAGTAATTGTGGACCGTTGATCTCAAATCAACAAGAACCGTTGGTCTTCACAGCAGTATCACCTGAAAGCCCGAACTTTTGAAGTGAATCTTGGTCGTCCAAAACAAGAGGACACGTGGAGGCAGATCTCTCACTTCAGAGATACGACACTCCAAAGGATTGTAGGAGCTATGCACTGAAAAGGCCCGGAGCCCAAACTCTCGAAGTAATTGTGGACCATTGATCTCAAATCAACGAGGACCGTGGATCTTTGAAATAATTTCATTATTCGGCCATTCAGAGAAATTGAGACTTTCTACATCTAAGTGCCCGAAGCCCAAAGTCCCAAAGTAACGAGAGGCTGCCATGTCAACCGAAAGAAAGTACTTCGGGAGATATTCTTTCTCAGCATTCAAAGCTCCAAGCGCCAAAGTTGGATTTTACCCAGATCACATATTACAACAAATCAATGACCACACTTCATTGCGGGGACAAAACATGCTCGAATGATAAATTTCTAGAGCAGTCCCGGAATCGAAACCATGGTATAGTGGAAGAGGTACGTGGTAGTTGGTGGTGAATTGTGGGGTTGAAGTGGTGTGGACCCAAACCACCCTTGGCAACTTCCGCAATCACGTGATTTTATAGGGCTCTTTCCAAGAGCAGCGCGTGGCAACAAGGTAGGCATAAGGCCTCGTCCCGATCCCAAGGAGAAGTTAGTTAATGAAAGAAGGATTGGTGGTTGAACAATCCACTACCCCCTTACATGGAAGCATGGGGGGTCTGGCCAAGGAGACAGAAAACTATCAACCCGAAGTACCACAAATGGCAGTTTCTCCTGCATGCCCATACTGACCAGGGTTTCCTTCTGACAGAAGGAACATGCCATACAAGAGAAGACACACGACACTGGAAAGGAGGTGCCCAAGCAGCAAGACATGTCAAGTGTTTTGTTTATAAATACATCAGATGAATGATATGTCTATGAGGAGGGGGTTCGGCCCAAGACCGGAGGAAGTTTTGAGAAATGTTTATGACTGTATATTTCAATTTGTAAGCCGAAGGAGCATGTAGTTGTAAATGGTATTGTTATTGAAGACTCATATGAGTTGTTTCATCATATTTGTCTTCTATGTTCTCTGTTCTATTCTTCATTTTGTCTGAATGTAATTGTTGATTTTAAGGATTAAAATTTTCCTTTGATCGATAGATTCCTGATGCGGTAGATGATCTGTTGTAAGCTTTCCTATTTATCATTGTTCACTGTTCAGACACATCTAAGTTCTATTTTTCATCTTGTTTGAATGTATTGTCTTTGACTGATAGATTCCTGATGCGGTAGAGGATCTGTTGTAAGCTTGCCTATCTATCATTGTTTAATGTTCAGACACATCTAAATTCTCTTCGCAGAGAGGATCTCTGCTTAGCGAATATTTGTCTTTATGTTATTCTCTTATTTCTTCTCTTCATCATTATACAAAGCTTTTGTCTGACAAGGAGCTTAAATGTCTTTATTGAGTAGACTATTTATGAATCCATAGCCCAATGGTCCATCACCGATCTGCAATGATATTTATTGTCTTTTCCTTTCTTTAAGTCTCACGGATCCACCTACTCAAACCATTTTAATGTAACAACCCAAATTGATTAATTTTACCATAGTTTTTTATTTAAATTTAATTAATTATTAAAATATATTAATGAGTCTTTTATTATTTTACTATTAAAAGGTGGGTGAAGTAATTAATAGGGGGATAAGGTTGTTGGGAATTAATGAGGGGGATTTGAGAGAGGAGGATAAGAAAGAAGGGAAGGACTTGGAAGAGGGGTCTTATTTCTGTTTGAGGATTTCTGAATTTCTATGGGGGAGAGGAAGATGAGGAAATTGGAGAAATGGTTTTGAGGATCTCTCATAGGGCTCGGGGGGTAGGAAACCGCAAGGATTCCTAGAGCTAGGTAGCTAGAGAGGTTGTTCCTAGTTGGTTGGGAGGTTAATATTTAGTCTAGGCAAGAACAAGAACATGAACATGATCAGACAGAAAAGGGACTAGATAAACCAACCTGTAGGTGGAGGTATGTATATGTTGTTGTTATCATTATTCTGTTTCTTTTATCATTATTCTGTTGTTAATGCTGATATTATTATGTTGTTATCATTATTATGTTGTTATTCTCTATTCCTGGTTTATTCCAAGTATAAGAAAATCATGAAATGAATTATAAACTAAATTTTACAAAACTTTTTAATTAGTTCTAGTCTTAAAAATAGCCAGACTCTACATATGGTATCCGAGCCCGGTTTCAAAACTGAAACATGGGCTTGACCACCCACATCATTGAGATTTTGTCTTTTTCATCTGCAAGATTTTGTCTTTTTCATCTGCAATCTGATTTGGGTCCAATTTGGGTTGTTACACCATCAATCTAATAAGATCATCTTGAATAACCCTTTGGATCTTCTGCATTCTGATGTATTCATCCCTCTCCTTCAGCCACAGATCTGCAAATTCACAGTCCTTCCATGCCTCGAACTAGGGACCACCCAACGTATAGTGTATTTCCCTTGGAAACCTGTTCTAATCATCGACTTCATTGTGACCAACAAGGAAATTCAAGACAAAAGGGATTGAATCGATGTCATCATTGTCAAGCCATGTGAATCTATGCAAAAATTCAACAGACTGAGAATTCACAACACTAGGTGTCAAAACCCTGTTTTTAGGATGCGAGCAATTGTACAGCACCATGGATGACCAATTCTTTCTAGGATAAACAGTCTGTGGAACATCACCCATCTTTGTGGCGTTTTGGGGGGTGTAGTCATGCTTAACACACATAATTGCATACTTGTCATCAATAAACTCGGCCAATTCCCTAATATTTGTAGTGTAAAGAAAATCACAGTCTATGAAAACCGCCCAGCCTTCGAAACCGGCCAAGAACGGAGTCAAAAATCCGGTGAAAGAAAACTCTGTGCTCTCGATTTTGTCCCGATTTCGCCAATACAGACCAGTTTTGCACAAAATGGGAATTATTTCAACTGGCATGGTCGCATGCTTGAGAATTGAGTACCAGCAGACTTCGTAAGCTATATCTTCTCGCGGATCGTAGCCTATGAAGATCTTGATCTTGTTTAATACCTTTCCTCTCTTTGTCACTATGGGACCGACGGTGTCGCCCTGAGAGGGACTAATTACAGGCTCCAAAGTGGATGTTTGCAACTCATTTTTCCTTAAGCCTTCTCAGGTTTGGAGCCACGAACTGCGAGCGTGCATTTTCGGAGGTATAGTGGCGCATACACAGCTTCGACCCACCGTAATTTGAAAAGTATAAAGCCGAGACAACTTTAGGAGAAATCCTTCTAATACAGTGGCGAAAAACAACCATATCTGGCATCAGTCAAAAGCTCTGAAGGAGACACAGAGATTGAAGCTTTTATTTCAAGTATGAATCTTTGGTGCCTTTCGAAAGCTCTAAACAATCCGAACTGAAGGAATAGTCCAGGTCGATCATACTTGGAACAAATTCATCAAGCTCTACAAGCTCAATGCCCGTCGGATTCGGACTCCAGACCTTACGATTGCTCCACTCGCCAACTCGAAGCTTTCTAGTTCAGAGAGTTTGATTCTCCACACATTCTCGAGTCTGAAATGTCTTCCAAAGGTGGAAGATCCATATTTCATAATCATAAACACTGTAGCGATAAAGGAGAAAAGCATAAGTTTGTGAGGTATTTCCTGCAGAGACATCATAAGTGCCTGAGCTTCCCTCCACTGAGAACACTGAAGCCTCTCTATAAGAATCCCAACCATTGTGTGGACCTCCACCTTGGTACTCAGTTTGACTGGTTGACTCTAGCGTTGCAACAGTACTTGCAATTGTCTCCATTATTGAAGACTCTAGGTAATTACAAGCATTTTGTATAGCACTTCCATTTGCTAATTCTCCTACAAAAGGACTAATAAAAGAAGAATCTTGTTGGTTCTCGACGTTTTTTTTTTGGAAGCAAAACAGATGAATCCACTCTATTATCAGATGTCATCTGAAGCTTTAGTTCTGCATCGTTGTCTTCACCAGTGGGAGAAGGTTTTGAGTTGTTATTCAACAACTCGTTCCCTATTTTCTTATGTGAGGATATCAAACTGTGCTCAGAAAAAGAAATGAAAACTTCACCATTGCTTTGACTAACATGTAAAATTTGATTCAAAGAATGAATATTCAATTATACCCTCATTTTACCAGCCTCCATTTTGTCAACTCCATCCTTACCGAGAGATTTCTCAACCTAGCCATCTATATCTTCATGGGAATGAACAGACTTGAAGTTGTCCTATGGCCCACAAGCAACGCTTCATTTTCTGATGAATGAGAACTCCCAGGAAAACTTGCACTCTCTTCTTCATCAAATTCCACTTCCTTTAAAAAAATAAGTTGCGTCGGTACTATCCAAATACAGAGGAAAATTCGCTTTCACACCATTGACCATCATAGTAAAAATTGCCTCGCTGCGCTTGAAAATACCTACTCCGATGCGAAGTGGGAGGATCCCTATGTAGCTACTAACTGCACCCAACAATTATAGAAACATGTGGAAGACAATAACTCGACTGCCAAAGCAAAATCTTTTGAGATTCTAAGGTACATCCCCCACTTAATTATGACCATTGTACTAGTGGTTCGTACTAAGAAATATTGTGCAAATACATCAAGTACGTTGATACAGAGCCCCATCAATATAAGAAGTGGATTGATTTACGCAAGAGAGGACATAGCAATTTTGAAATTGAGGCCACTTATAAAGAGGGAGAACCTGTCAAGGTTTTGGATGTGGTAGGTGGAGTCGGACGAGTTGACATGTTTTGGATGTGCTAGGTGGAGTCGGTCAAGGTGAAGGAAAGCTCACAACATGAAGTGAAGTGAAGAGACGTGGTGGAATTACAATTTCAGATTTGCCAGATTTTATTATCCTAAAAGTTAATAAGTTATAAATGTGGTGGCAAATTTCAAGGTACTCACTTACTTATAAGTATAAAAGATTCATGATAAAATTATTAAAATTATATGAACCAAATAATATAACATAATTACATTGATAAAGTATGATCCATTTCTTTTAGTTATTTAGGTTGTAGCTTTTTGTGAAATTTTAGTAATTTTACATTTTATTGATTTTAATTGATAGATATATTTAAAAAAAATATCATAAAATAAAATAAGCACAAATGTTCGTCAACTACATTCTACATTCTGTTGGAAGATAATAATTAAATAATTGTGTTCAGTGCTAATAGATTTCAGGTGATGGCAATGACATTGTCACATTGTTATGCAAACCCTGATAAATTGTGGTGGCAGATATCTATTGTGGATAATCACTAATGGTTATCCCTTCTATATCTTATAAAGTTCGGGATATATCTAATATCTCCCAAGATTACTGTAAATATCAATGTTCTTTGCATCCACACTTGTAAGATGTTATGATTATGATTTTTGTCTAAGTAGTATCCAATTCCTTGTAGTATTATCTACCTTATACTTCATATTCTAAATGCTCTGGAATTGTTGTGTTTTTATCATTTAAAATTATGATTAAATGGTGTGATTGTTAAAAAAAATTGTTGGTCGGTTGAAATTCCTTGAATCGTCATAATAATTGTCTTAAATATCTTGTAGAAACAAAATACCTTACATAATGTCTAAGCCCAGGTTCGAACTGGGGACCTTTAGTGTGTGAGACTAACCTCTTAATTGTCTTGTAAACTCTGCCCTATCTAGTACCAGGCGACTACAAGTTAGATTTTGTCTTTAGCATTTAATCAATTTAATTAAAAATAAAATAAATAAATAAATTATCCTTGTATATGTTGGTGTAGTGTTCCGGCAAAATCGCTCTTCAAGTTTCAAGATCTATCATTATGTCTCATTTTTTTAAGTGATAACCACCATCCTAGCATTTTATGACGTACTAGTGGTTAGATGTGGTGTAAGTTATTGAATTAAGTTAGGAGAACTTCTTGATATTATCGTCTCTAGTCTTAACCCATACCGAGAATGTAACTAGCAATTTAATCTAGTTGTAATTTAGTCGGTAACCCCAGTTATGGTTGTTCTAACACTCAAGTTGAATAAGGAAAGTGCTGAGAATTGCATTTGAAATCAACAAACTTTTTGATTTCACTGAATCAAGTCATAATCCCTGCCCAAAATTTGTGACCGGTAAACTAATTTACCTCATTTATCATTGTTATCGCTGCAATTAATCCAAACTTCGCCTAATGTAATTATAAACTAGATCATGTAGTCGATTATCTAGACATAACAATTATAAGTAAAGCAGCCTCCAATAACATTTGCTTCAAATGGCGAAAAATGAAAACCACATGTTTTACATAAAAAAAACTTAATATTAATATTAATATATATATATATATATATATATATATATATATACTTATACTTTTGGATTATCCGCTTTTAATATTACTTTTGGATTATTCATTTTTAAGTTTGTTTCATATATTATGTAAAGAGTTGAAGTAATATCCTTTTTCAATAAAGGAGTTATGGTATTAACTCTTTTTTGTTTAATTGGATTTTTTTTTTAATTATTTCATGAATTTTAAAGGAAAAAAATAATTCAAAAAAAATAAAAATTAGTAGATTATACTCTTCTAATTATTAATAAAATTATGATTTTAATTTTATTTATGTTTTATTGTAAAAAAAAAAAAACATTAATATGGATTTTATGGTTGTTAAATTTCTTGATTAAAGTCTAGAAGTCTAATTCAAATTAATTCAAACTTACTCAAGTTTAAATTTCTATTAAAATTTAATATTAATATTTAGTAGTAACATTAGTGGTTAGTTTTAAATGGGGGAATTTTATTTATTGAGAAAGAAAACAAAAACAAAAAAAAATATGATGAAAAAATTGTAGATTTTGTTGTTACAATTGTGGTTAAAATCACACTTCCAAAGTAAAAACTCTTGAGCTTCTTTTAATTCAATTAGTTATCACAATCCAATCATTGCATCTAAGGATATTCAATGAAGTAGAAAATATGAGAATGATATTTTGTTGTTACCTTAGCACTTTGAAGAGACAACCAAAATTTTTATAGCCAATTTCTGAGATATATAAGAAATTGATTAAATGTTGACACATTGAAAACAAATAAATAAAGTGTATTCACTTATAAAATAATTATAAAAATGGATCTATGAGGTGACATTGGTAATAAGAAGAGTTGGCATGAAATCATTAATAAATATAGTGATAAAAAAAAAAAAAAAAGTTGCCAACAATCATTGAGATATTGTAATTATATCTTAGAGGTTGTAATCAACTTAGTTAGTAAGTGGGAGGCTAGGATTGAACCTAGTTTCTAGTGAAATCATAGGCATAAGTATGAATTTGTGTGATTGGTAAAGGACACTATTAGTGGATGACAAGACCTTATTATAATCACCTAAGGTAACCAAACTCAACGTTCTTAAGAGAATCCTAGACATGACATTTCCTTGGTCGAGATCTAATTTATGACTTAAGAAGATAGTGAGATTGAGAAAATAAAAAATAAAAAAAAATAATCAAATGATGACATCACATGACAAATCAATTATCAGTATCTTAACTCAATGTTTTTAAGCACGAAAAACTTTTGACTCCCAATCTCATGAGTGATGGCATAAGTATTGTCAAGCTAGAGTAATGATAAAGTCAATAATGATTGTTTATAATTATAATGATATCCCATGTGAGATTATACGTATTTAATGAAATTTATATCAAACTCAACATAAGATTCACTTAGCTAGAAAATCGATGAGAAAATGTTTTAACTAGCAGTCAAATGAGTAGACTATACATTAACTATGGAGGGGGGTCCTATATGGAAATTACTAGGAATAAATTTATAAGAGAAACTTGTGTCATTTCATTATTTTAATTACCAGTGGTAATAAAATAGAGTTAGGACGTAGTAAGGTGCTTACTAAATAGGGGTAGGTGTAATCAATATATTAATAGCCTTAACATGTTTTAATCAGTGAAGGTACAATGGGACCAATATAGAATAGGGTTTTCTATCATAGAAGACACATATAAGTTGTGTCATGATTTTTTCCTTATATTGAGAATGACCATAACTTCGGGAAGAAGTTTTGTTTTGAAGGGTGGGTGTCTGTAATGCCACCTTTTGACTTAGACAACTAGAATTACTTAAGGCCTAATCATCTTTATTTTCTATTCACCGTGAAACTATTAATGATACAATTGAACTTTTAAGACATATGAACCTAGGTGTTAGCACTAGGAATCACCCTTAGACTGTAATGAGGATAAGCCCAGTACCCATCAGTTTATACAGTAAATGTAAATGAGTTTTAAGGGGGTCAACTGGATAAGACTCGAGATAATAACGTTCTAACTCAGAAAATCTGGACTAGCATGCACTAGCCATTGAGGTATTGAATCAACTTCAGTCAGTAAGTTGGAGTATGTTGAGCCCTAATATTGGTTCATTACCCCTTAATTGGGGCATATTACATTAGTAATGTTATTTTATTTATGTTGGCTTTATTCCATTAGTTGTAATTATACCTCCTAGTATCCTATATATACCAAGGAGACATTTTCATTTGGAATCATCTTGTACTTGAACAATTAAGTGGGGTAAAAGGAGGTTGCCCCCTCGAAAAGGCTTATTATCTGAAATTATCATTTTTTTAAGGCATTGGGTACTTTTTCTGAGGTTTTTCTATCCTATATTGATATTTGGTTCTTAACAGAGTAAGGGTGAGTAGGAGGAATATTTAGTGAGAAAAGTGTAGAGGTTTGCTATGAATATCATATTTTCCAGCAGCCTAAGGAGGAAACAATTAAACACAAGGTCCTCTTGGATTCAAATTTCAAGGAAGCTGAAAGAAATAATAACAGTACTATAATCAAACATTTATCATAATATAGTTACAACAATCCATGTGAATCAATCAAACATGATCTCTCTCAGTATCAGAGGAAAATAAGATGGAGAAAAAGTTGACTTTAATTAAACAAGATATCTCAAAAACAAATACATAACCAGAGAACCAGTGTTCTTCATCAAAAGTTTACAATACGGGAGCACTACTCAACCATTGACCATTACAAAATATCAAAACTGCCTATATATAAGCAGAACTATTGAAACCATCAGGAGTGTGGTCGGATTGCTGCATTCAAAGTTTTCATTCAGCGTCTTCTCTATCGGACTGTGCAAACAATCTTCTATTGTCAGACGCAAGATCTTTCGTCCAAATCTTCTCTATCAGACTGTGCATGCAACTCTCTGTCAGACACGAGCTCCATTCTGCCAATCCTTTTCTGACTTTCCATTTATGTCCTGAGACGAGGTTTCAGCCATCTCCCTTAGTTTCAATAATTTCCTTCATCAAGATCAAAACGGGGCCTGACATCCATTAATATTCCAGTCGACATCAATGACTTCCTTCAGGTCAATCCTGATGCCTTGAGGCCATGCACATCTTCTTATGTGGCCAATATGGGCGCAGCAGGTGGCTCGACTTAATCTGATTTGAGGGTGGCTTGACTGTGCAAACCCAAACATTTTTGTTTCCCTTTGGAAATCATGGGCAGAATGCCACATGATTTNGTCTGATTCCAGTGAGATATGCTGCAAATTCGTGTGATAACACTAGGTGAAAGGCAATCCTATGAATGTTTAACATTATTTGAATTATGATGGATATTATGCAATCTATTTCTAACTTGAAAATTTTGACATTTAAAGTTGTTGGTGCATGGATACTAGATTGAGATTATGGTTAAATGTATTTACATGATGATAATGCATAGATATCTATGAGTTTGTGTTATAGACTAATCTGCAGGTCAATAGGCTATAAAATGGTGAGAGAATAATGATGATAAAAGTTTGGTGTCGTGAACACCGACCGAGAAACAATATGGTATGAATCTTTGTATGTGAAATTATGTTGGTTCGAATGCATTTCTATGATATGTGGACCAGTGCAGATTTTTTAGGTGATGAGACTGCCTAAAACTGAATATACGATGACAAAATTCCTAGCAACATAGTGCCACTGTATATCCCATGGTAGGGTGTGGAACCTCGTCCTATTAGGAGGGGTGGAGGCATTTCCCACCATGTATCCTCTGAAACCTAGAGTCATGGGAGGACGGTTTTAGCTCACACTCCCCTAGACGTGTGATGATGACTGTCAGTTGCCTGCTGGGGAAGCTTGGTCAATAGAGTTGACACTTCCGCTTACGGGTTCTATTTGGAGTTAGATCAATATATTTGATGCTCCAAGATAGTCTAGGAGAGGAAGGATAGGGATGGAAGATGGAAGTAAGTTAGGGAGGAAGGATGAATAGAAGTAGTTGAAAGTGTGTGGGGATTTTGCCTTATAGAAGAATTTCTTGATTTCCTCTTTTTGAAAAAGGAAAAATATATGTATATATGTATATTTATATTTACTTAACTAAACTAAAATTATCTAAGTGAATGTAGCTTGTGCTAAATTATTGTAAATGAGGAATTTCGTGAACATTTAAATAGTTTACTATCTTTTGTGAAATGAATGGTCTTGTTGATTGGATCAGACACATACAAGAATTACTTTAGGTGTGATAATTATTTCATTAGCACATGTATGAGTCCTGTATGTGCTAGCTACACATGTATGCCTTGCACATGTACACTAGTATGTATAAGTGTTTTAAATTGATTATGTTGATTATTTGTTGCGGATGTTTGAATCGTGTGTCATTACCCTTGTATTGTAAATTACTCTAACTTCGGGACGAAGTTTCTTGAAGGGTGGGTGTATGTAACAACCCAAATTGATTAATTTTTCTCATAGTTTTAATTTTAATTTAATTAATTATTAAAATATATTAATGAGTCTTTTATTATTTTGTTGTTAAAAGGTGGGTGAAGTAATTAATGGGGGGATAAGGTTGTTGGGAATTAATGGGGGGATAAGGTTGTTGGGAATTAATGAGGGGGATTTGAGAGAGGAGGATAAGAAAGAAGGGGAGGACTTGGAAGCGAGATCTTATTTCTGTTTGAGTATTTTTGAATTTATATGGGGGAGAGGAAGATGAGGAAATTGGAGAAATGGTTTTTGGGAAACTCACACAGGGCACTACTGTTACTGGGAATTTTGGGCTCGGGGGCTAGGGAACCGCAAGGATTCTGGGAGCTAGGGAGCTAGAGAGGTTGCTCCTAGTTGGTTGAGAGGTTAATATTCAGTTTGGGAAAGAACAAGAACATGAACTGGATCAGACAGAAAAGGGACTAGATAAACCAACCTGAATATGTTTTAACTTGCACAAAAATATATAAACAAAACAGGGATGGGATAGTGGAAAATGATATCATCACACACAAAACAATACATATTTTTGGATGATAAACACACTCATTATGGTTGTGTGAACAATAAGATGATAGTCAAAACCTTAGCTCAAATTCATCACACACAAAACAATATATATTTTTGGATGGGAAACACACTCATTGTAGTTGTGTGAACACTAAAATGATAGGCAAAACCTTGGGTCAAATTTTGTAGCACTTTGATAATGAGATGAGAGTAGACAATTGCAATCCACCACACGTTTGACCATCACAAAGTGCCATAACACACTACCACATACCCTCCCATTCTCTCCAACTAGATAACGGGTACCCACTTCACCAAGTCATGGAACCTCTCAATAAGCTACTTGGAATTGTGAGTTACTAGTTGAACAATATTATAATTACACCACCATGTATTTATAATGCAAATAAAATCTACAATAAAATTGCACAAACATAAATATTAAAAGATTTAGCCACCAATAATTCTTAAACATGCTCAATTAACAATTGTGCTTTGCTAATACCATTCCATTTAAAGAGAACCAAGATATGAAGAATAATTCAATGAATGAGATGATAGAAATGAAAAATAGTCATAAAGAACATACTCACAGAAATAAATATTATTGTTAATTAGAAATTTGTCCAACCAACAAGTTGCAAAGGAGTGATTCATCTCCTAGCAGTAAGCATTTGTTATAAACACCACCAAAAATATGGGATCACCACTACATTTGGGATCATAATTTGATGTGAAATAAATATATAAGAGTTGAACAAACATTAGAAAATGACTATCCTTAATTTTGAATTGATGTCGAGCATGTGGTTTCATACATATTTTCAATCTTTGGAACGTCAACTACATGTCAACAAACCGATAGTAACCACATTGAGAGTTTTTCATTTCATGTCCATTATTCATTAATTAACCAACACCATATCAATGTTCCACATGTTGATGCACTATGGAATTCAAAAACATTGGAAAAGTATTAGACATAAAATATCCCATGTCTAACTAACAAAAACGTTGAACCTTTGATGTTAGTTCAACATTTGATACATTGAACTAATATTGAAAAATTAATGTGTAATTAAGCTAAATGTCGAACAAACATCCACAATTGACACCACTATTTTTTGGGTTTAAAAAAATATTCAGAGCCAGGTCGTCTCATCTAAGCAGTGCAATGTAGTATATGCAAATCATGGTAATAATGACAATAAATTTGGGAGCCTAATACCTTGGAGACATTGTAATTGGCAATGGACTATACTCATTAAAAAAATATTTTTTTTGTTATTGAGTATCATTAACCAAGTGCATTGATCACCACTATAATTTGGACAATGACTATAGTGTGTGATCCACATTTGCTTTGGAAGTGATAATCATACAAAGAGAAGTCTTATCCATATTGAATTTATTCATCACATTAGCTAATGGGTATAATAGCTTGAAAGATATGTTCATATTAGAATCCAAGGGATGAGGGGTCTCTAATGTAAAATAATAAGATGTGGCTTTGTAACACTTCTTTTGGAAATGAACCTCAGAATTATTAATTTCATGCTATGTTGAATATCCTCATGACCAAAATAATGACATATGACTGGTATCGTTATCTCTTAGTGACCCACAAAATTACAAGTAGAGTGTGCATGATTATATATGCATCATCCTCTAGGATATCCTTAAGGTATGTATGATAAGTATAGGGCTTATATCATTTAGGTATACATGACGTGAACATCCTACATAGCTAAATAATGTCACACACCAATAGTATTATGTCAAGGATGCTTGGAATATACATGTTAGGTTGATTGAAATGGTCCATAGATCAATAAAATTAATGGGACCTACTTTCCCATGGTTCAAAACCTCACATTTAAGTGTATTTCCTAGTGTATCTTTACTATAAATAAGGTCTACAATGTTTACCTGCAAAAAATTAAAATATGGTGCAATTGATGGTGTCTTTGGATCAATATATTCATTGGAATATATGGATCATTCAATTAAAAAATATTGAAATTTCACTATCCACTCCTCATTTCTATCGGATGAAATGAAATTTGCTACCATACATGACTTATCCTCAAAATATCATATAAAAAAAGACATAAGTTATGATAGAAAATAAAATAAATGATATTGACTTCTTCAATTATCCTTATCAAGAATATTTACACCTTAATTTTTTTTTTAGCAAGTTTCAAAAGAAAGCCTTGACAACAATTTACAACCTTGTTGGATATGAATGCATCCAAAACAACATTAATTACAATGATAATCCTACCTCCATCCGATAGCCATTGGAATATACAATTACTAATGAAAATCAAATAAGCACATTGTAACCATGTATTTTTTTTCTACAATAAGTGGATAAAATTAATAAAAGATATTAAAAGAGCAAAATGTGTTGTCTCACTTTAAATTATTTTACATCAGATATAAGTATAATCAACTTTCCTACATCCATATTCCCAATAGACTTAAATATATCAATGATTAAATCTACAAAATCAAAAGAAAATGAATGTACCCTTTTTCATATATATATATATATATATATATATATATATTACATTTCTGATCTCATTAATAGCATAAAACACATAAATTCAATCACGGAGAGTAGTGTTAACCACCCTTTTTCAAATAATGTTTGATGCTGGGTGTGAAATTTTGGTGTCAACAGTACAGCTTTTACATGCCCATAACCAACCTTTTGACATTTTTCATGTATATATGTTTAGAGGTGGGACTAGATAAAAATCCAAGAGACTACATGAGTGATCTACTAGCAAGTAAGGAAATTTGTCATTAATCCCATAATGACACTAGTAAAGATGAGAACTTTTTCATTTCGTTATCTCTATCTCAACAACTTATTTAACTATATTTCTTTGATGTACAATTTTAATAGCATACTGATCTCCTCCAATGATTAACAATACATAGTGGAATTACTAATGGTGTTGAATATGGCTTCTATGATTATCAACCAGCATGTTGGTTTGATAAAGATGAGATTTTAGTCCACTTTGTAAAATACCATTCTACTTTTTCATTCATGTAATTATTTCAAATTTCACTTGAATACTTAAACTTTAAACTAATAACCTTAGTAGAATTTTAGTTTTTTTTCTTTCTTTTTTTTCAATTCGACTATCTATTATATTGTAGAGAAATAGAGAAGTAAGGTTTTCTTTCAACACATTCTATAATAAACATAAAGCACATACTTCTATGTATAAAAAAAATAAAATGTTTTATACTTGCATTATTAGCTATTAGTTCATTTAGAGGAAATTATGTTTGTAAGTTGTACAAAGAAATAATATCATGACTACCAAATCAAAACAAAACGACAAGTAATGAATTAGTATTGTATCACTCTATCAGTTCTAGACCCAACATTCAATGTTATAAAAAAGGAGTTCAACAATTGGAGAAAAGTTTACAAATGGCTTATAATTATTTCGCATTTGTAAATCCAGGTCATTTGGCAATGTTATTAGACTATTCCAAAAGCAAATAATACATCAATTTTTTAAACTTTTGGTTGAAAAAAGCAAACTCACCAAAACAAGGGTTGCATGGCAACATAGTCCCTGCCGAGCTAGATAAATTAAATTGCAGATGTAATAAGGATGGCGAGGTAAGTGGGAAAGACATGTTAAACAACATCAATTGAATTAAATGTAGATTTAATAAGGATTGAGAAAATCAAAGAAACGTTTTTAAGATTAATTTCTTTTT
>JASDQU010371800.1:61002-72224 GCA_032191745.1 Picea mariana | reverse complement strand
TGTTAACAAGTCTGATATTTGTACATCTTTGTGTGCCATTTATCCAATTTATGACATTTTTTGAGTCTCCAAAAACTGTAATCATTTTGCAATTCTTTTCAAGTGCAAAGGCAATGAGTAGTTTGAGGCTCATTAGTTCAGCGTAATTGTTTGTTCCTGTTCCCAGAGCATAAGTTAGTGTGAAGTAGTGGGATTCTGAGGTAAAAAATCCCTCCTCCCCCACGTCTATTATTTTGGGAGGCTCCGTAAAAAAAACCCCAAGGTATTGTTTTATCAATAGTGACCTCCTTAATATTTCTTGTCTTGACTCTCCCAACAGTTGGTAAGTATGTGGAGAGGATGGCCAAGATTTTAAGAGTGGTTTTTTCTAGTGCTAGATAAACCTCTTTAAAGATGAGTGTATTTCGGGCAAGCCATACACCCCATAATATCAGCAAAGGGAACATTCTGTAGGCTTTAATTTCTTTGTTCATCCACCAATCCTTCCAAGCTTGCTCCAAAGAGTGGCCACTCCAACAAAAGTGTAGTTTCAAAAGTCTAGACACTTATGTCCAGACCTCCTTGAAATAGTGACAGTCCAGGAAAAGATGTTGAGTGGTTTCTCCTTCTGTTTTGCACATAGAACACCTACCAGGGCAAGAAAAATTTCTTTTTTTTTTAAGAACTCCACATAAACAGTGTCGACTTTGTCGGGCAGTTTAATCTCCATAGTTTTTTCCACCACTAGGCTGGCTCACTTTGGACTAGTTCTCGAATTAAATAAGTATCCCATCCTTTGGTGTATAGAAACTTGAGGCTGTTCGGTCCTAGATAAGTTCATCCTCTTGATCCCTGAGTCTTACCTGTGTTGTTTTTAAACCTGTGATGTATCTTTCCAACTCTACTGCATCTGCATCCTCTAGTTCAAGATCAACAACCGATTTCCACCCTTATGACCAAATGGTTGATTGATCTGGATCAAAAATCTTATCTAAAGTGTCGTAACCTTTGATTCTCAAATGTAGGATAAGCTGTTCTGGGAGGAGGTGCTTTCCATCACTGCCCGCCCAGGGATCCGCTACCAATCTCACTCGGTGGCCATTTCCTATGTTCCAGGCAAGTCCTTCCCTGATAACTGGAAATGAGTTAATAATTGCCTTCCATATGACCGAGACACCTTTCAATGACTTCTGAGCCCGTTTGATCCACGTCTCCACATAATCTAGTTCAATGTATTTTTGTATTACTACTTTTGTCTAGAGACTAGTTGTGCTTATCAATCGCCATCCTCCTTTTGCTTCCAGTGCCTTTGAAAACAAGTGTATGTTCTTAAGGCCCCATCCTCCTAGGGCATTTGGAACAAGGATTCTTTTCCATCACATCCAGGGTGTCACATATGAATCTTTTTTCCCACTCCAGAGAAATATGAAGGCGAGTTTTCGGGCTGCCTCCAGAATTCCTTTTGGAATCCAGGATAATGACATCCAATATACTGGGATAACTTCCAAAACTGACTTGACTGAGACTAATCTGCCTGCCCTGGAAATGCATCCGTGACTCCATGATAAGAGTCTTTTTTCCATTTAAAAAAAAATCCAAATCTAGTCCTCTTTCCTATAGTCATTTGGTTTTAAAACAAAGCCCAAATATTTCAACCCTTCTTCTAAAATCTTTTCCGTAAAAGGAAAGTGTTGTCTAAAAAAGCCCCTCTATAAGAAGGTTTGTTGTGAGGGTAGACTTCCCTTCATTTATAACCATTCTAGTAGCTTTGGAGAAAAGACTTAAGATGTTCTTCAGATTCTCTGCTTCCGTTCTGGAGCCCATATTAAAGATAAGTATATCATCCACAAAAAGAAGATGTGTAACTTGGAGGGAAGGGGAAATTTTAATACCATAAAAAGACTCTGTTTCTTCTGCTTCTGAAAGTGCTTTGCTGAGGCCTTCAGCTACTAGGATAAAAAGTAGTGGTGAAAGTGAACAACCTTGTCTTAAGCCTCTTTTTTAGCGAAAAAAGGGGGAGGCCGATCCATTTATGAGCACTGAGAAGGAGACTGTAGTAATACAACACAATCCATCTGATAAAAGAAACTGAAAATCCCAAGTGTGTTAGAAGAAGATGTAAGTAGAGCCAACTTACTCTGTCGTAGGCTTTGGATAGATCAATTTTATCAGAGAGGATTCTTTTCACTCTTCTTGCTATGATTTTGGAAACAATTTTGTAAATGCAGTTGCAGAGTGAGATTGTCCTAAAATCATCCAAAGTATCAGGGTTGTCCTTTTTCGGGATTAAGGCTATGAAGGTGGAGTTAAGGATTAGTGGCATTTGCCCTGTAAGTCTGATCTCTTCTACCAAACTTAGAATATCCTGACCAAGGAGATAGAAAAGGCCCAGGAAAAATTTAATGGTCCAACCATTTGGTCCTGGGATTTTGTCTTTTTGGAAGCTTCTCATTACTTCTTTTAATTCCTCTATAGTAACTTCTTCTATCAACATTATATTATCCTCCTCATTGGCAAATCTAGGAAAGTACTAGGCCATACAAACCACTTCTTCTATAGTAGCTTGGTTCTCTGCTCTGAAGAGTTCTTGGAAGTACTTTTTTCCTATTCTTGACATACCTTCAAAAGTATTTTCCTGGTTTCCATCCTGATCCTTCAAGTTCCATATGGTATTAGAACACTTTCTACCTTTTTCATATGCTTGAAATTTTTTTGTGTTCTCATCTTCGCTTTTCAACCAGATAGCTCTGCTTTTCAATCTCCACAATTCTTCCTTTTCCTAGAGTAGCTTGTTTCTCCTTTCTTCCAATCTGAGCAGAGTCGTCTTGGCTTCTAGAGTGGAAAAACCATCCCCTTCTTCCTCAGACAATTGCTTTAGTTGGGTTTCCATATTTTCAAGTTCCAGTTCTTCTGTTTGTCGTTTCTGGAAAGCCCATATCTTTGTTTTTATTTGATCCTTTGAAGGTTTTTAATAAAGTGAGAAGCATCTGAGCGCGTTCTCTCTTGAGGAAAGGGGGTCCAGTTTTCTCTTACCAAGTTTGTGAAGGAGTCATCGGTTAACCAAGTATTGTTGAATTTGAAGGGGCTTGGTGGCTTGCTCATCCCTTGTCTTAGCTCCAGAAAGATCGTGTAGTGATCTGAAATGCCTCCAAAGCCAATCCATTGCTTCAGGTGAATAGGATTTTCCAAAAGAGTGTCCGTTAACAGGAAATGGTCTAACATTTTGGCTACACTGTCTTCTCCCACTCTGTTATTTCTCCAGGTTGGTTTGAGTTTTACAGGTTCAATGTCCAATAAATTGCAGCTGACCAATTTTTGTGTGAAATAACTGATCGAGGAACTGCTCTCGCATGTGTTCCCCAAACTTCTGAAATCCCCAGGGAAAATTTTAGGTCCCCTCCAAGTAAAACTTGTTCTTTCGGAAAAGACTTAGTGAAAATCTTATCTGAGAAGGAGCCTCTGTTCTGGCAAGGGCCATAGATGTTGATGATGTGAAGAAAATCCTCTAGCTCCAACAAGAGGATTGTTATACCAAGACCTGACTCAAAACCCCAAGAATTTGTGACTTGAATAGAACGGGTGTTCCACCCAATTTCCAGACCTCCAGATCTTTCTGTTGCATCTAGGGTTTCAAAGTTCCATCCTGGGAGTAAGGAGAGTAGTCTGTATTTTACTTCCTCTCCTTCCCCCATCGTTTCTTGTAACAAAAGAATATCTCGGTGTTCTAAATCGGTCACCCTTTTTAGGGCTAGTCTTTTGAGGGGGCTAGCTAGACCCCTGTAGTTAAAGGAACAACATTTCATCAAGGTCCCTTTCCAAGGGCTCACCTTTCTCTAAGCGCCCTTTCAATAGAGAGTTATTTTCAACTCAAAATATCACTTTTGGATTTTTTTTGTGCCTTCAAAATATAAGATTTTCTTCCCTGCCCACTTTTTTCCGCAGTTACCGGCTCCGTGGCTAAACCCCCCAAGGGTCTTTTTTTCTGTGATCTGAGAAAGTATCGCCCTGTTGAGGTGGCTGAGGAAGAAGAGGAAGAGTCCTCTTCTATAGAACAAAAACAATTTGTTCTTGGGGGATCGATCACAACAGTCTCAGAGGGAGTCGAAGACTGTGTGGCTAGCAGAGGAGGGAGGAAAGTGTGGGTCGGGAAATTTAGAGTCCTCAACCACTCATTGCCATTTAAATTTAAATTGTTTATTAAATCAATAATTGGGGGAGAGGAGTTTGAAGTACTACTCGAGGTCATGTGAGGTACTAGTCTTGAGCCAATCTTGGAGGGGCACATAGCTTTTTCTCCCTTATTGGAAGTGTGTCCTGAAACGATTATGGAAGAGTGACATTCCAGTATCAGAGCCTCCTGTAAAGAAACAAACTGTCGGCCTTGTTCTTCCTGAAACCTACAACCTTCACTTGTGGATGCAGTGGGAGAGTTAACATTTTGGAGTCACCCTTTATCACTGTTAAAAACTATGCCTCTGGTTCTGACTGGAAAACTTCAATTTTTAATCAAATGTCCGTATTAATGGCATCTCCTGCACTTGAAAGGGACATTTTAATAATCCATCCTTTGGGTGTATGTGTAGCTTCCTCAACTGAGGTCGACTTATTCTCCAAGACCTTCCCTGATATTTAAATTAACTAAGACCCTTTCCACCTTCCTTTGCTTCGTCTCTTCGAAGGTCATATGAGTGTCCAGAAATTCTCCCAGATAGTTTCCAATTGATTTGAAGTGCTCAAAGGACCAAAGATGGAGAGGGAGCGCTGGGAGCCTTACCTAGACCGGAATGATATCTATCCTTTCTTTTCTGGCATCAAAAAGAGGACTCCAGGGCTTAAGGAGTAGGGGGGAGTTGTTTACGCTCCAGGGTTTCCCTAACGCCCACTTTGAATGCTCAGGTTGTAGGAAGGTAAATGCAAACCAATTACTATTTAGTTTGACAATCTCAGGGACATCCAAGATGTTCCTTCCAGGCAATATGCATCCAGTTGGTCAAGGTTATGAGTGTAAATGTTCTTCCACTGTCTTGACCCACCAGAGTTTGGTTTGCCATGTGAATAACCTGGCTTAGATACACTTCTTCCTTGAGGACCAAATTTCCAATTTTCCCTTTCGACTTTAGGCTTTTCCATTTTAGTCTATTCCCTTCTCCTATCTTCGTCCTAGGACCACCAGGGTCAGTAATACCATCGGGACGCAGAGGAGAGGGTGCCGCCTGAGTGTGCTCTTTAGAATCCAGGGTCCAATTGAAGCCCCTGTGTTCCTCTACCTCTAAAAAAGATGAAATGAAACCCTTGTTGGTGGGAATAATTGGTGGGTCCAGTTGTTTCCTTGAAAGTAAAGAAATTCCTTCTGTGCCATGACCTGCAACCTTGTTTGAAAAACCTGGTTTTCCCTCGTGAAGACCAGAAGGACCAAAACCTGCTTGAGGAGGGGAGGACGAAGAAAGTAAAAAACCTCCTTCTCTCTGGTTAAACCAATCCAAGTCCGATGCCCACTGCGGGCTGAGGGCATGTAGAGAATTGATTATTGTACGACAAAAACTAGGTAACCAGGGTTCTGTGAAATCCCCAAAGAAAACGTTATCGAGTAGAGGGGTCTGGAGATTCGATTTAGTCTTGTTCTCCGGAGGCTGTTGTGGAGGAAGAGGAGCTACACCCATCACGACTAGCTGGTCTATAAACCCTCCACCTGTCATCTCCCCGTGCATCCCATAATCTATGGGGACGGTTTCCACGTAGACTGTGGTATCCATAGGGGTCTTCGGTTAGAAACTTCCTTTGTCGGAAGAAAACCGCCGAGAAGTAAAGAAACCACCGGAAGAAACTGAGGAGAAAACTCTTGCCGAGAAACTAAGAAAAGCACTGTAAGAAACCAACCGCAATCTGATAAGACTATCCCGCTCCTTGACTATAAAGGCCATATCCTAATCCTTTATATGCCAACTACAAAATGTTTGGCGATCAATACATTAACGACCATAATAATATGATAACTATTATCATTTATTTAATATATTTCCATTATTATTATATATCAATAATAATGTATACTTCCATTATATATTAATAATGTATTATTATATAATAAGATTATATTATATAGTTTTCAATTTGTAATATTATATAATATTTAATTAGTAGTTATAAAATTCTAATATACTTATTAAATTGATGATAAAAAACTTGGAGTTGAGATAATTTATTGGGGTTCGGGGGTTTGTGACCAGGGTTTCCTGGGCCACAGACCCCTCACATAGGCCTTTCCCTGATGCCTGCACACGGATCTTGAGATTTGTCCATAGTCATGGATACTGTTAGTCAACCGCTAATGAAGCTACCATCTCCATGGCTCCTCTTCCTTGATGCGACGGTTTATTTTTTATTTATTTTTATTTTGAGGATTCTATTCAACGGGGAGGTTTCCTTCTTTTCTGATGCCCGTTCTATGGATTATTTAGTGTGGATTGGGCTCTTTGTTCTGGATGAGGCATGTTTTTTTTGATGATGGATGTGTTTCCTGGTGCGTTTCTTCTGGTGCTGCAGTGTTCTCGCCTCAGATTTCCTGTTTTGCTCAGATCAAGTTTCTTGCTCTGATGTAGGTTTCTTTTTTTCATTCTTGGCTCTCATTGCCATTTTTAGCTCGATGTTGATGCTGCGAGGGGGCTCTGTTTTTTTTATCTAACTCAGAGCGTTTTGGTCTGATTTGGTCAACCTGTCTTATGCTGATCCGGGGTTTCTGGCAATCTTTTTCCATGCAAATATTCTACTCTGCGGCCAATTTTCGCCGTCGGTTCTCTTTGTGGGTGGCCCTCTCCTTTGGCAGGTTTTCTTGATGCATGCTTGTTCTCCCTCTAAAGTTACAGGTTCATTCAGGATCAGATGCATACCCTCTGCTCTGTGGGTTTGGTTGCATTTTTGTTCTGGGGCCGAGTTTCAGATCTTTTGCAGTAGGGGTTTGGAGTTTTGGATCCTCTCTTTTTAGAGAGATATGTATTTCGCTCTGATCTGGTCCGTCCTGCACTTGGGTTTACTTTGGGGTTCATTTTGCTGCCCACTCTCGGCAGGTTGTTTTTGGGGGTCTTCTCACACCAGGTTGCAATTCCTCTCTCTAGTTGTGTTGATATGTTCAGGGTTTGATGTATGCCCATAAGATAGGGGAGCTTCATACCGCTCTGACCTCATCCATCTAGTCTCCAGCGCTGGTTTGTTTAGGGTTTGATGTATGCCTAGTGTATGTGGGAGCTACATACCGCTCTGACCTGCTCCATTTTGTCTCCAGGGTCTTTTGCTTGGGATTGCTCTTCCGATGTGCTTCTTTGTGGTGGATTTTCATGCGTTTCCTCTGGTCATATTTTGTTTCTTTTTGGGTTGTTCTCAGCTCCTTTTTTTTCTGCTTACTTTATACGGCTTATCAACCAACTCATTGACCTTTTCTGGCTTTTATTTTATGACCTAAGTTTATTCCCATGTTTGGGCTATGCTTGAAACACCTACAAAATGTAACTTGGTTCTCTTCGGATCAATAGAATTATGTTTTTTTCCATGGAAAAAAAATATACTTATTAAATTAGTATTATATAATAGTTAGTGCATAGTATTAATTCGTAGTATGTGTTACATTTTATCTTTATTTCTCATTACAAATAAATCTATCACGTTCACTTTTATATTATGATGTAATAAACTATTATGAGTATTGACCTTTTCTTATGTATGTATTCATAATATTATTTTATTATAGTTAGTATAGACTATTATATATTTAGTATTATTATCAAATATTATTATATTATATTATATATTTGTTATAATTTGTTTTAATGTTGTCACATTCACATTCATTCATAGTATTATTATATTATAGTTATTAATTCGTATTATATCATAGTTGTATGAGATTTTTTCTCGGCATTTTCATCTCTGATCTCCAACATTTATGAAATTCGTTCTCGATGTTTCAGGAGATTGGAAACATGGACGAAACATCCCTAATTGGATGGGAAATGGTTTTTGGAACTTGTGAGCATTTTGGGAGCTTCAACATTAAGGAAATGGGAGCTTGGGAACTGTTGATGCAAGGAATGACAAAATCCTTACTCAATCAATTTTGAATCTCCTCAGGCTAGGTGAGTCAGATGAGATTATAACCCTAGGTTTATAGCGTGTCAAAATTTTTGATCCAACCTTAATAAAAGTGGTTCTTGGATATGATACTATTTTATAAATATGTAATTTTTATGCGTTTTACTCAAAATAATTTGAAGTAAGGTAAAATAATGTACTCACCAAGTAAATGAATAATGAAAACAAGTAGATAAACAAATATAAAATAAACAAAAAACAATTATGAAAATCAAGATATAAAAATTCCCATTGTAATAAAAAGTCTGAATTGGATCCTCACCCAAAACATTTTGTAAAATTGTAATAAACTTTTTTTATTCTATTGTCTCTTTTTGGCAAAATGGGAAGTGGAAACAAACCATGTGACTGGAGAGAAGTAAGGAGAAAGAGGAAAGAACAACAATGCGAATGTGTCTCTGAGCCATGGCCTACTGCAATGTTGGTTTTAACAATGAGTACCAATACACACCATTTGTAATTTCTCTTGAGCATAATAAAAATCTCATTTAAACGCTGATATCTATGAGTTAATGCATTTTGTTCTTTGGGTATTTTTTCTATGAGTTACAATGATCTATACATTCTCCATTGAAGTATATTTTCAGCCTGTAACATCCGTTCACATAATTTATTGCTGGTTGAGTGTTCTTATTTTTCCCATTGGGTGTACACATTTTTTTTTTTTCTCATTGGACGTTTTTTCCTTTTCCTAGGCGAATTTAGAGATCCTTGGAATTTAATGACCCTAGGACGTGTTTTCCTCTACCTGAGCATTTTGTGTATTTCCTAGGCGAATTCAGAGACCCTTAGGCCTACTGTTTACTACCTGTGCGAGTTCAAAAACCCTTGGGCGTTTTGTTTACTACTTGGGTGAATTTAGAAACCCCCATACGTTTTTGTTTGATGATGTGTGCCTAAAATCGCCCCTGGTCATTTTTGTCTAATGTCGAGTGCCTAAAATTGCCGGAATTTTTTTCCATTGCCGGATGACTAAATTTATCCACTTAGCATCTTTCCTCATTATTGGGCTGCGCAAAAGAGTCTTTGGTTAGTTGGTGTGAGTTTAGAAGGAGTTTTGGGTTTTAAAATAGTCTAGTTGCTTAACATTAACACCTCATTGTCACTTCCATGTTTCATTTAATTTTAAGCATGTACATTGATTACTCTTGAATACACATCAATAGCTTCCAACATATCCGATCTCCAACATCTGTAAAACTTGTTCTCTACCTTTCAAGAGCTTGAGAACATGTACTCAACGTCTCCAATTGGCTGGAAACAATTTTGAGAACTTGGGAGATTTTTGGGAACTTCAACATCAAGGAAATGAGAGCTTGGAAACTGTTGATACAAGGAATGACAAAATTCTTACTCAAACATTTTCAAATCTCCTCAAGTTAGATGAAATAGGAATTATAACCCTAAGTTTATAGCCTATCAAAATTCTCAACCAAACCTCAAGAAATTCCATTCTTGAATCTGATACTATTTTATAAATATGTAATTTTTATGTGTTTTATTCAAAATAATCTTCTTGGAAATGTAATCCATTAGGATTACTGGGTTGAGAAAATATGAAATAAACCATACTAGGAAGTCCAAGAAACCTCTTAGAATACAAATCCAAGGTCACATCAATGTACTTATACATACATGTATCATATTGATGATTAAAGCACTTCACTCTTATCCTATTTTAGTGTTCTAACACAAGTATCAGAGCCCATAGTTCTCTCGGACAGAATTTAACCTATGGTAGTCGTCCATAGAGTTTCTCTAAGCGTTTCCTTTCCTTAAGTCGATAGAATTTAACCTGTGTTTTACGTCTGTTTTCCAGCCTGCCCCGGGCTTAATCTTCTCAGTCTGTCTGCCAGTCTGCCTCGGGCTCGATCCTCTCAGTCTGTCTGCCAGTCTTCCCCGCGCTCAGTCTATTTGGATATTCTTTGCATGCCTCATTTCTATCGTTCAATTCTCGAAAACACTCATCCCCCACGTGCCTTAGTTCGATATCAAAACCCAAATTCGACTTTCTCACGCTTGCAAGTCTGTACACCTTCTCTTCACGCCCCTTGCGACTAGAAGGCGATCAAATAAAATTAACATTTTTTCCAGCGAATTCAAGGATCGACTTCACATTATGAATGATGAGGGTTATGTACAACTTTTGAACTGAACTTATAACCTTTTGGAATCTCTATTGGTATTGAAGTTAAAATCAGTAACAGTGAGGCCACAAGGGCACATCACCTGTGAGTCTACGTTCACATAATCTATTATATAATGTAAATCAATTATACATATATATAGCACAAGGTGTTCACAACAACCTCCTACAAAGTTGGATCTTGAAACTAATCCAAACCTAAATATGAAAGACACACAATAACTTAGTTACATAGATCTTAACTAAGTATTCTAATTTCTCCATTATTCCAACATTCCCCCTTAATGGAGAAATGGATTTTCTACCAAACATAACAGAGCCGAACATAACATGCTTGCTGGTCTCAGTCTCAACTAAGCTTACAAATTAACAATTTCATCTTAACCTTTCTTGATCTTAGATAGTGATATAGATGGAGCTTCTTCCTTGGCTTGCTACGCCATATATGTTTCATCTTGACTCTGTTCTGCTTCATAGCCCTTTTTACTTTGTTCCTCCGCATTTTGGAATTTGACTTCTAATTATTGTTCTTTGTCCTCAACACTTTTGCATTTTCTTTGTCCTGAGAACAGTTTTCTTTAATGTTCGCAAATGCTTCCAACTCCACATAAATATGTTGCTCCCATTTGTGGATACAATCAACAATGTCCTGCTCAACGGACTCTTGCAACATTAGCTCATAGTAGTACTTTATTTCTTCAAGACTCCACTTTATAAAAACCGACTCAATTTCTATATCTGTAATGCAATCTTCTTCTTCAATGTCCATACAATCCTCATCATAATCTAATGTTTCTTTGCATTCATCATAATATGGCTTTTGAAGCCATTCCTCAATAAATTCTAATTCTTCATCAAACTTATGTGGCACTTCACCTATGTGCTTCACATCACATTCTTCCTTAGCAAACCCTTCACACTCAGAAGCATTCATTAGAATATCAAAACAATTTTC
>JASDQU010371800.1:13265-28548 GCA_032191745.1 Picea mariana | reverse complement strand
TTCATCTCTACCTAAACATAACCAAGCCTTGTGAAGTTTTTCTCTTGACTTGTTGTAGGCTTGTCTTCCAACACAACACCTAGCACTTACAAAAGACCAATGAAGGGTCTGTCCACTTGAGCCACAACAAATAACTTATGCTTCGTCGAACAATTATTAACATAATGATCTTTTGCATAGATCCAACAAGAAACAATATTACCTTTTTCCTTAGGTGTGTTTGCCTATTTGGCCTTGTCCTTGCCATACTTCCTAGATGGCTTCACCTTCCTTTTTCTTTCTTCTTATTCTTGCTAGATTGCTTCTCTCACCAACCATCTTCATCTACCCTTGGAATCCCCTTCACATTTGCCTTGTAGTCTAGTATTTTATGTATTGTAGTGACAACCATTGTAAGAGTATGCACATTTTGACATCACAGATCAGTTTTCAACCAAGGTTGCAATCCCTTCATAAACTGATACAACTAGCCTACTTCACTCATGTCCTCGATTTCCGACATGAGGCATGAAAACACCTCAATGTAAGCTTGAACCCTACATGTATGCTTAAGAGCCATCAATTGATTCCATGAAATCCAAACCTGATTGCTTGGCCCAAACTAAGCCTTCGTCTTTTCCCGATTGTCAATCTTGTATGTACTATGCCTAGTTGCCAACCCCTTCACTCAATTTCTCTACCAAAGCTTCATTGTACCTAGCAAGAAATTCATAATAGCATTCACCTCAGATTAATCCAAACTTTCGTTCATCTACTTCAAGTTCTACTCAATATCCCAACAAAAGTTACCAATTAACATAGCATTGCAAGTGCCATCGTTAATTATGGTTCCTTCATCTTAATTCTCATAAAAGTTGATGAACTATTCCCATGATAAATAGTTCACTTCAACAAGTTGATGGTGTCTTCTTGGTCTCTGACTTGCCCGACGACAGACTTTAAGAAATTTTCCACCACTTATAGTCTTCCACCAACATTATTGCACTGGACTATTGTTTTAGATAACAAATATGCGATCTTTTGACACTCCATCGTAGCATCGATATAGACTTAGCTCACGTGCTCCAACTATACTTCTAGAGATACTGTCCACTTTCCATGCTCACAAAGAGAGGTTGTCCTCTCCTTGACAGACTTCCTCAAGTTTGAAATTCGAGTCTTCATCCTTGGAGTGTTAAGGATAAATCCATTATCATTGTCTTCATTATGTGAGGTATTCTCTGCATCCAAGTCTACCATTGGAGCTTTTCCCAAGTGTCAATCATCTTAACTTGCAACATTGCCTTGCGTTCTTGAAACAATAAAATAAATTATCATTGTGTGTGGATGAACTATCTTGGTTGCCTGCTATAGCAAGGCACTAAGTTTGTGGTGTTAATCTTCAAGTCTACCCTTGTCCACCCGCCCAACCTGTCACTCAAGCCTATGACTTCTTTTCAAGTCGCGGTGAAGAGTGCCTAAAGCCTTCTTAACCAACCTTTCCTCCAAAAAGTGGTGAAGACTGCCTGAAGCCTTCTTAACTAACCTTTCCTCCAGAAAGTGGTGAAGAGTGTGATCTAATACTAGTTGTCATGGACCTACAGTTTACCCAATTTTTTCTTTACAAACTCGAAGTTCATCCATGTTTTTCATGTGGTACTGCCTTGCCTCAATCGCAAGGGCTTGGCCAACTTGTGCCTACTACAAATAGTATGCATCTTTACTTAAAGTCCGCCCATAACTACTCCTTAAGCTACAATATGTTATATTACAACCAAGTTCAACCAATGGCGGGCACACATCCAACCATGGCCTTAAAGCATCCCAATAATACCTTTATACTTAGCCAACATGCATTACAATAAACAATAACATTCAGCAACATAAAGAGTCCACAACAAAAATGTATGGGCGACACTCAAAGGAGGTGCCTTAACTTTAATAGTAAGAAGAATGTTACATAGATATACAACAAGGGAGTGTAGCCTTCTGCTTGCAACTCTATTACAAATGTACAATAAATCTAGACAATACTACCTACTACTTACTACTTAATAGACTTGCACAATCCAACCCTCGAAGCATCCAGATGCCCGCCTCCTGCAAGCCTTGACTCTCCCTTAGCTTACTCTAATTAGTTTCCAAGTCTCCACTGTGCCAACCCAAAAACTTAGCACAACCATAGAGCCCTTGAACACTCTTGTATGAATGACTATTCCTTCTTCCTTCCTTGGATGGATTTGCACTATGGCGTGTCCTCTTTATATAGGAATCAAGCCTTAGTCGTTTCCTCCTTCCAAGGTGCCTTGCAACCCACTCCTTACCAAAGTGAACCCAACATGCAACTTGTCCACCAACTTCGATTGCACATGCCCAAAGGTGACTTGTTTTCCAATTGCTTGTGCCCAATGGAACCTCTGCACCCTTTGGTGACTTGTGTCAACATGCCATGCACCCAATGATTATGCATCCAACAGTTTCTTGTGCCCAAAGGCACTCTTGTCGTTTGTCGCAATCCCCAAGTAACGAAGTGCCCATCTTCTTGGTTTCATATGTTGCCTAAGGCTCCCAAGTTTATAAATCTAGCCAAATCACTTTGCCAATCCATCTGGTACTGAGGCATGCCTTGCCATTGTGCAAAATTTCCTAAGGCATGCTTGTCCAACCTTGCAACCTGTTTTCACAACCAATCAAATCTTGGCCACATATGCGGTGTTCCTTTCCTTTGTGCAAGGGTGCCTGGTAAGTCTACGGTGCACCTTGCCATCGTGCAAGGGCACCCAAACCAACTTGTCCAAGCATCTAGCCATGGATGCATTCATCCATGTCGATTGATCACCATCGAAGAAATCATGTGGTGGAGGTTCCCAAAGCCACTCAAGGCTAGAGTCTTACATAGTATTGAAGAAGTAAAAGAAGATGGCACATGCGTTGAAGATGGCTTGTAGGCCAAATATGGCACAAAAATTGAATTAGGCTTGTAGATTGAAAGACATTCTTAAAACTTAACATCTTTTCTAACGAGGACTTATGTTGTATTAGATACAAGAAGTCAATAGCCTTTTTCATTCTCTGAATTGTACAAATAAAAATGCACTCCTCACTTTTAGGTTGTAAGTCTCTCCTTTTCTCATTGGGTATTGTGCTCAAGCATCATTGCCAAACATGTGAAAGTAGCTAACATTGGGTTCAATATTACACCATACTTATTATGATGTTATATTTTTTAAATCCCTAGCGGGAACACAATTAAATATTCAATTAGCACAATTGATAGCTTCTGCCCAAAAACGAGGACTTAGTTCCTTAGATTGAAGCATGCAATTGACCATTTCTTTTAGGGTGTGATTCTTTCTCTTGCCAACACCATTTTGTTGTGGTGTATATGGAATAGTATATTGAAATTGGATGCCATAGAGTAGTGGGTGTTAAATTTTGTGTTTACATATTCACTACCATTATATGTTCTTCTTTTATGAAGTTGATGTCCACATTATTTTTTTACGAGGGCCTTGAAGGCCAAAACCATGTAAAAAATTTCAATCTCAAGTCTTAAGAAGTAAACCCAAGTGCATCTGGAGAATTCATCAATGAAGGTTAAGAAATACTCGAACCTATAACAGGAGCAAAAGGAAGTGGACCACACAAAACACTATGCACAAGTTGTAAGGGAGCTTATGAATGCCAAGGGACACATTTGTCAAAATTGTCTCGGTGATGTTTGCCAAGAATACACTAAAAAACAAACACCATCTTTGCATGAAATGAGAGGAAGACCAATGAATATATATTTTTTTTACATGTAACATCTCATCCCACCCTAAATCTTGTAAGCGAGAATGAGATTGTTGGTACCTTACTAGCCCCAATCAATTATTGGTTTATAAAGAGCGAATATATCACAAGCGTGATTTGAACCCAGGTGGGGAGGGTAACATTTCTCCTTCCAACCACCCAAGCTAGACCTAATTGACACCAACGAACATATCATGCTTATACAATTATTACAATGAGTAGTAGCTTAGATGACCAAATCGCTCATGTCAAAGTCTAATTATGTCATGACCATGAGTAATAAAAACTAAAGAAAGAGGTGATGACCTAAAGTTTTCAAACTTGTACATCCTAGTAATATCATTGACGATTCATGTTGTCACAACATGCTTAGTATCCTTTAATTCCTTGATTATAATGTAGCGAGGCAAAAACTCCACAATTTTGCCTTCACTAGAACGAGTGATTCGATAGATAGATGGAAGGTTTCAGGATAGATTAGAAACACATGGTACGACATTAATGTGACTAGCAACTAGTTGAACTATTCTTGAACCTACAACACACCGAGACATATCATTGCCAACAAATATTTGTTTAGTGTTACATTGATTTAGAGCATAAAAGATGGTTTTATCTTTAACTATGTGATAAGATGCCCCACAATCTAGAATCTACCTTGACGGACCTTTCAATTAAATGAATTATTGACTTTTTGGACAAATTGATCACAGGGGTTTCCTTATAAATAAGGCTAGCACTCCATTTCATTTTCATCCTCACAACTCCCTCACACTTGTGAGTGGATAACTCTAGAAAATTTTGCTCTTGTATCTCTCTATCTCTTGGATATAGTGTGTTACTCCTGGAGGAGGATCTTTTTGTGGATGCTTTGCTTTTCTTGGATGATCTTTGTTGCAACTAGAGTTTCTCTTGGCATAAAAAATTGAGTTAGTGAGTAATTTGACTTAAGTTGATAAGTTTGTTCCTTGTATAATCATTAATTGCTATCTTATTGCATGTTATTGTGTCCTTGTAAAACCATAGGAAGGAGACTTAAGTCTTTCTCTCCTTCAAAAATTTGTTTGTCCTAGTTTAGTGAAAGCAATAAGAGAACTAATCTCTTGCTAAAATTCTTAAGATAAAAACCCTAAGGATTTGTGCCTTAGGGTTTTGATCTTAGTCATTTGATCCTTGACCTAGGTCATCTAAAAGAGGGAAAACAACATCTAGGGCCAAAGAGGCTTTGCACCCTATAAATCATTTTCTTGAAGGCTTAGTCCTACGGATCAAGAGGCTTTACACCTTAGGATTTTAACCTCATTCTTCTTGGTTATCTAAGTCTTTCTTCAAGTGTTTCATGCTTGACTCCATTTTCCCTAGAAAAGACAACGACACTAGTCTAAAACTTCTCTTGTGGTAAAAAATACCTTTAGAATCAACTCTCTCTCTCTCTCAATTTGACTAACCCCACTAACTCTAACTTTAGCAAACAAATGACTTTATTGCTGCTATTATAAAAGTTTGCTACAACCACTAGGGTTTACTTTAATTCCTGCATACATACTTGAAATTGTGGCTAAATTTATTCAAAATCTTAATCTAGTAATTGGATATTATTGTACATGTTGAAAGCTTGTTTCTTATGCTCAATTGCTACATTTATGAGTACTTTTTCTTGTTGTTGTTGCAAAAGTTAAACTGTTATTATACATTGTCATATTGTTGTAATTTGCAACAACAATTGGTTTATGTAATTATCCAGTGTCTAAAAGGCCATTAATGAGCTATATAAATTGGTAATTGCCTATATTATGTTGCGGATTGTTTATTGTCTCATATAGATGAACCAATTACCTCGTTACCTTCCTTACCTTTCCTAGACCTAGACCTAACATTCAAGTGACCAAGATAGGGGGATGTAGGCTCGACTAATCTTGTTATTTGATCCCTTGAGGTCCCTAGGGAATCCTCCCTTGTGTTGGACCTTTTTCCATCACTAAAAAAAGAGAAGTATATACTTAGGTGACAATGGTAGAAACTTCTAATTGTTACACAAGATTGGGATCTTGTGGAGGGATTTGCACAAGTACAAATCCTATGATAATAGGTTGCTCATGCAATATCAAACGAGAAAGGAAATAAGAGAGAAAAGGATAGATCCAAATTGCATGGTAGACATAAGACTTTTGGAAAGTCCAAGGAAAAATGTCGTAACCACGACAAGTTCGAGCATTTCAAAAGAGACTTCAAGGAAGAGAAAAAGACGAATAAGAAGAAAAATTTGATTTTGATGATAAGTATGAAAAAATGTTCTTAGGAGGATGGTGGAGATGCCTTTGTTGCAGATTTGGAAACCTAGGCAAGCCAAAGTGTGTGGTTGATATACTCTGCAACTTCCTTCCATATGACTTCCCATTGACACTGGTTTTCAATGTATGAGAAATATGATGGTGGGATGGTATACCTCTGTGATGACTCTCTTCTCAGCATAGTTGTTTGTGGTAGAGTCTTGATTAGATTTCCTAATGYAAGAGTGAAGGGGATCATTAGAGTTTTGCACATTTTGGATTTGGTACAAAATGCACTATCAATCGACAAACTTAATGATGCAAGTGTGTAGGTTGTTTTATCTAACAAAGGGTGTAAAATGGTCCAAGGAGTTATGGTGCTTGCTAAGGATGTTCATGTGGGCACTTTKTTCTAGTTTGATGCRTGCACCTTTCATCGTAATATTTCTTCAATTTCTATAATGGARAKATTGATAKTGTTTACAACTTGACAATCATAACCTATATCTACTTCTGATGGTTATGCTTTTTGGGTACCTAAACAAACTCTTGTTTTAGAAACAAAGTTACTTGCAAAGAAGGCAAAAAACAATTTTGAGAGCATTAGTAGCATTATAAAATAATCCATGAAAGTTGGGACCACTTACATATCTGAGAATTATTTTGGTTGCTCCCCAATGAGACTCATGAGGTTGATGCATGAACCTAACAACTAGACTTATAAAAAGTGGCATTAGTACTCACATGTTTATGTTGAGATTTGGGTACCTTGGAAAGTGGTCCCCATGTGTTTATGAGTCTCTAAACACAAAGGGGGAGATTATTACCCTTGTACTTTACTTTATGATTCTAATTTCACTTTGACTTAGGAGATTTAAGTCAAAAGTGAAATATGTCACTTAAGTCATAAAGTGACAATTAATTCACAAAGTGTGTGAATTAATAGACATAAACCAACTAAGGAAAGTGGGTTTTCTTAGTGAGATTGTTGGATTAGATCTCACCCATTGATTAGACTTGGCTAGATTGGATCTAGGCCATTAATCTCTTAGGGCTTGGCCAAAGGAGGCTAAAGGAGGGTATAATGCATTTATGAGATTCATTCTTCACTTGTGAGAAGAGGAGAAGAGGAGGAGAGCTAGGGCACATTTCTCAAGGAGAGGAGGGCGCACTTGTATAAGGGTTTGAGGAGGAAGCATTGCTTATGTTGAGCTTGCATGGAGAGGTTATCCATGGAAGTTTAGCTACCATCCTTGTGAGGGCACATACTACATGGAGGAGGGCACATTTACTAGTAGAGGCGCACATCTTGAGGAGAAGAGGCACATCTAGAGGTGGAGGGCGCTCCTTGTAGCTGGTTCCATCTTGTTGAGGAGAGGATTTCTTGATAGGATACGGAGGGCGCACAGCAAGGGAGGATTCATCCATGTGTTGAGTTATTGCTTGAGTAGGGGCGCATTCTTGAGAGAGGGAGCATCCTTCTATCTTATGGGAGACTCCTACTTCATGGAGAGTTTCACTTCACTAGCTTAGGTGTGCTCTAGGGAGTAGAGGGCACAAGTGCGAAGGAGAGGGAGCTACATATGAGTTTTGTGTGAGGAGGGGGAGCACTTGAGGAGAGGGGCGCACCATCTTCTTGTGGGAGGTTTTCTTGAGAGGAGGAGACTACTACAAAGGCAAAGGCAAAGGAAAGCAAGAGCTCAAAGGCAGAGCAAAGGATTAGGATAAAGACAAAGCAAGCAAAGAGAAGGAAGGCTCAACAAGGCAAGGGGCACCTTACTTCACAAGGCTTGTGGGGAGGTCTTCAAGGAACTCCAAGGCATCCGGGAGTGGTTGTTATTGTACCAGGTTCACTTGTATATGTTTCTTGTGTTGTACATTTTGCTTTGAGGCCTTCTATATATATCTGCTCCAAACTGGTTTTCCCCATGGGGGGGTTTTTTCCAGGGTCATGTTGACCAAAAATCTATGTGTCAAATTTATGCATGCTTAGAAGTTTAGATCAGCATTTTAAAGTTAAATATCTAGAGGTAGTGTTATGTGTTTTAATGTATATTGCATGTGCTAACATTGAGTAAGAAAACACTTGCAAGGGCACCTTAAAAGAGCACTTAACCATCAAATATTGAGCAGAAATTTTGGTGATTGTTTGTTGTCCTAAAATAACAAGAAAAGACAGCCACACAGTTGAAACTTAGAGCCATACTAAGGTCAAGGAAAAACCTTAGATGGCAGCCTCATAGGACCTCCGAAAATCTACATGGTATTAGAGCCAATGGTGGCTTAGACTTACTAATTTTTTAGCATTTTCATGGACAGTTCAGCGAAGATTTTGGACAACTTGTTGACAGAGTTTGTGGACAGCTTGTGGGAAGACTTGTTGGGCTAATTTTTGACACTTGTGGATAACCTATTTTCACACCTACATGGACAGGAGTGAGGCTGTATGTCACGACCTCTTTTCAAACATATATTGCTAGGAGTGAGGTTGGTGTTCGCTTGCCTCTTTTCACACCTGTGTTGATAAGAGTGAGGCATCGTTTCTTTGTAGTTTGAGCATCAGTTGGAGTGCAGTTTGGCATACATGTCAGTATCTCAGATGTGTGTGGAGGACAGGCTAGCTGGGGCTAGCAATTGGTCGTCTTGGAAGGCAAGGATCATCTTTTTCTTAGAGGACCTTGAACTATGGGATATAGTTGAGGCGCCTGCTCCTGTTATTCCTGTTATTCCTGTTATTTCCCCCATCTTGTTGGCAGAGTTCATGAAGAGGAACAACAAGGAAAAGAGGACCATTTGTGATGCAGTGAGGGATCATATCATTCCCCACTTGACTGGGAAGACTTATGCATATGAGATGTGGGCATCTTTATGCAAGTTGTATGAGAGCTCTAATGAGAACCAGAAGTTGGTTCTTCATGATGGACTGAGGGGCATTCACATGCTTGAGGATGAGTCAGTTACTTCTTTCCTTGGTAGATACACCTAGATCAGAGACAAGCTTGGAGCCGTCGGAGAGGTGGTGGATCCCAACTCTATGGTGAGGACAACTTTGAACAATTTTACCAAACCATGGGGTCCATTCGTTCGCAGCATTGTTGCCTGAGAGGTTATGCCTACATGGGAGAGGATGTGGGATGACTTCATCCAGGGGGAGACTAGACTATTAGCAGAGGCTTTTGGACAACAATAGCAACAACAACAACAATTAGTTTCGGGTGATGAGGACCTTGCTCTTTGGACAAAGGGCAAGAAGAAGACCGGTCAGGGAGGTCGCCAGGGTCCCAAGTTTGGGACCCCACCATGGGGAGGAGAGAGCAACAACAATGGACATAAGAGAGACATGAGCATAGTGATATGCTTTGCTTGTGGAGAGATGGGTCACTATACATGACAATGTCCCAAGAAGAAGAAGAAGCAGCAGGATGGGTCAGCAATGACAATAAAGGAGATAGAGTTCAATGAGAAGTTTGCGAGAGAGTGTGCATTTGTGACTACCTTGTCTGTTATTACACCATCCAACATTAGATGGAGAGACAAAGTTGAAGAGGACCGACTGATTCATAGTAGTGATTCAAAGGGAGATCAGACTCAGTTTCCTTGGACACCATCATCAGAGTGGGTGACTGGTCCACCTAGGATAACTTTAGTTTCAGAGTTTTCGAGCAGACAAAGAGTTGGTGCTACAGCTTCATAGCATCAGAGATTGATGAGGAGGAGTAGCAAGGCACCACGGAGGCTTGAGCCTCACTTAGCTTCTGTGATGGGCAGATTAGGTTCTGGATCCACTTCAGGTGGAAGTTACTTGGCGAGAGGCCAAGTTGATGACTCTTGGTGAGATACCAAGAGGGGGAGACTCTTGGTGAGATGCCAAGAGAGTGACTCTTGGTGAGATGCCAAGAGTAGTGACCATTGAGGAGATGCCAAGAGGTGGAAATCCTTGGTGGGAGACCAAGGCGGAGATCTTTGGTGTGATGCCAAGATCTAGGTGATATTGGATAGGTGGAGAGACAGTGCCATCTATAGATCACACAGATTGAGTAGATCTATGACAGAGACTACTTTCAGTGATCAGGGTACAACCATACTCACCGAGTATATGCGAGGAGGCAACCATGTCCATTGTAGGGATGAGATTGTGGTGACGAGCACTTTCCTTGGTAAGAGGGAGTGTTGATATTTGGGTACCTTGGAAAGTGGTCCCCATGTGTTTATGAGTCTCTAAACACAAAGGGGGAGACTATTACTCTTGTACTTTACTTCATGATTCTAATTTCACTTTGACTTAGGAGATTTAAGTCAAAAGTGAAATATGTTACTTAATTCATAAAGTGACAATTAATTCACAAAGTGGGTGAATTAATAGACATAAAGCAACTAAGGAAAGTGGGTTTCCTTAGTGAGATTTTTGGATTAGATCTCACCCATTGATTAGAATTGGCTAGATTGGATCTAGGCCATTGATCTTTTAGGGCTTGGCCAAAGGAGGCTAAAGGAGGTTATAGTGCATTTATGAGATTCATTCTTCACTTGTGAGAAGAGGAGAAGAGGAGGAGAGCTAGGGCACATTTCTCAAGGAGAGGAAGGCGCACTTGTATGAGGGTTTGAGGAGGAATCATTGCTTGGGTTGATCTTGCATGGAGAGGTTATCCATGGAGGTTTAGCTACCATCCTTGTGAGGGCACATACTACATGGAGGAGGGCGCATTTACTAGTAGAGGCGCACACCTTGAGGAGAAGAGGCGCATATAGAGGTAGAGGGCGCTCCTTGTGGTTGGTTCCATCTTGTCGAGGAGAGGATTTCTTGATAGGAGATGGAGGGCGCATAGCAAGGTAGGATTCATCCTTGTGTTGAGTTATTGCTTGAGTAGGGGCACATTTGAGAGGAGGAGGGCGCATTCTTGAGAGAGGGAACATCCTTCTATCTTATGGGAGACTCCTACTTCATGGAGAGTTTCACTTCACTATCTTAGGCGCACTCTAGGGAGTAGAGGGCGCAAGTGTGAAGGAGAGGGAGCTACATATGAGTTTTGTGTGAGGAGGGGGTGCACTTGAGGAGAGGGGCGTACCATCTTCTTGTGGGAGTTTTTATTGAGAGGAGAAGACTACTACAAAGGCAAAGGAAAAGGAAAGCAAGAGCTCAAAGGCAAGCAAGAGCAAAGGCAAAGAAAAGGATCAGGATAAAGACAAAGCAAACAAAGAGAAGGAAGGCTCACCAAGGCAGGGGGTGCCTTACTTCACAAGGCTTGTGGGGAGGTCTTCAAGGAACTCCAAGGCATCTGAGAGTGGTTGCTATTGTACCAGGTTCACTTGTATATGTTTCCTGTGTTATACATTTTTCTTTGAGGCCTTCTATATATATCTGCTCCAAACTGGTTTTCCCCATGGGTTTTTTTTTTTCCAGGGTCACGTTGACCAAAAATCTATGTGTCAAATTTATGCATGCTTAGAAGTGTAGATCATCATTTTAAAGTTAAAGATATAGAGGTAGTGTTATGTGTTTTAATGTATATTGCATGTGCTAACATTGAGTAAAGAAAACACTTGCAAGGGCACCTTAAAAGAGCACTTAACTATCAAATATTGAGCAAAAATTTTGGTGACTGTTTGCTGTCCTAAAACAACAAGAAAAGACAACCACACAGCTGAAACTTAGAGCCATACTAAGGTCAAGGATAGACCTTAGCTGGTAGGCTCATAAGACCTCAGAAAATCTACAGTTTACAACCATGCGTTAAACTGATAAACAAGTCTTCACCATATTTAGATTGACAATTGGATATTCTTACTGTTATTTGATTGATTTACATACCCAAAGAATATTACAGTTCTCACAAACTTGACATCTCAAATTCAAATTTCATTGCCTTTTTGAACTCCCTCACAAGTGAGAATGAGGGGGCCATAAATATTAAGTCATCTACATATAAGAAAATTATTATCAAATTTGATCCAACAACCTTTTTGTACACAACTCTCTTGGAAGAAAATTTAACAAAGCTATGATCATGAATATATTTATCTATCCTAGAGTGCCAAGTTCTCGAGGCTTGTTTGAGACCGTAAAGAGACTTCTTAAGCCTATAGAATTTGTCTTCTTTACCTTTAATAATGAAGCCTTGTGGATGTTCAACATAAATTTCTTCATTCAAATATCCATTTAAGAAAGCAAATTTAACATCCATTTGACAAATTGTCCACTTTAACTAAGATGCAATGGAAATGAAGGTTAATATTGTTTCAATTCTTGCTACATGAGTAAATGTCTCCTCATAGTCAATGCCTTCTTGTTGCACATATCCTTTTACAACTAATAATGCCTTATGTTTTGAAACACGTCATCCATATTGAATTTTACCGTGTAAATCCATTTTACTCCAACAATGGATTTTCCACGAGGGAGATCAACTCGCTCCCATGTATTGTTCTTCTCAACCTGTGACATCTCATCCTCCATTTCTTGCACCCATGGCTCACTCGTGCAAGCTTTAAAATTAAAAGGTTCAAAATGTACAAAAGAGATAAGAGCATAATAATTATCAGCACCCTTGGATGTCTCATATATATCCTTCAAAACATTTTTTTTCCTTGCATTATCGCTGCTAGGATACCTTGAAGATGATTGATCAATTCTTGTGTTGGGAATACTAGATGGAGGTGTTACTTGGGTATCAACTTGAGATCTTGTTTCAATGGAGTATACGAGGATGCCTTTGATAGAGAAATAATTGAAGGTGAGCTTGTATTTCTTACCATAGAGAACTGGATTGATGGATCATTATTATCAAATATTGGAATTTTCCATACACGAAGTAATCACTGTATCTTCATCTTCATTCTTGTGATAAAATCCTCCTTCATCGAAGATCAAATCTCTAGTAACATAAAGCATATTAGTAAGTGGATTGTAACACTTGCATCGTTACCTTTTTCTAAATATCTAATGAAAATACAATTCACACATTTTCCATCTAACTTCTATCTTCCTTGTGCAGGAATGTAAACAAAACATGCAAATCCAAAAAATTTCAAACGAGAAACACTTGGTTTTTAACAAAACCAAGTTTCATAAGGAGTATAATTTTTTACCATCTTCGTAGGTTTTTTGTTAAGTATATATATGTATGAGTGGACTGCATATACCCAAGGATATATATGTATGAGTGGTCTGCATCTACCCAAGGATATATATGTATGAGTGGACTACATCTACTCAATGAATATGTGGCAAACACATTTCCTTCAAGATACATTTGGCCATCTCTGGAAGTGCTCTATTTTTTCTCTTTGGTACTCCATTTTGTTGAGGAGTATAAGCTATCATGCTAACTCCTTGATACCATGTGAACTACAAACTTCTTTGAATTCATTGGAGCTGAATTCTCCATCTCGATCAATTCTTAAAAATTTCAAATAGTATCTTGATTCCTTCTCAACAAGTGCTTTAAATTTTTGAAAGCAACTAAAAGCTTGAGACTTCTCATTTAAGAAATATACCCAAGACGTCCTTGAAAATCATTTACAAAGAGGAAAAAATACTTGCTCTTACCAAGAGACAAAGTTTGCATGGGGCCACAAATATCTTCAGGTACTAAGGCCAAAGGGTCATGTGCTATAAAATGATGTTGGGGAAAAGTATCTATTTGTTGCTTCCTTATCCATAAATAACACTTGTCTTCTTGGATTTTATGGCAAGAGTGCCTTTTCCCATTACTTCTGCCTAATTGTCATGTTGGAAAAATAGACCTTCCTCTAAACATGCTCATCTAACTTTGTAAGTGGATTTTTATTTCCAATCATGTGATTTGAGAAACCACTATCTAGATACCATACAAATTCTTCTCCGGATTTACAACTATTACATGTGAGAAACACATTTTGAGAGTTCTCACCTTTGCTTGAGAGGTGCCTCTCTTTTTTTTTAAACAATATTGTTTTAGGTGGCCATTTTTGTTACAATAGTTGCAATGAAGGTAACCTTTCCTAGATGTATAGTTTTTTCCCCTACCATGGCCTCCTCTTCCTTTTATCTCTTCCATGAATTCAGCCTCCTCTATAAGATGATGATGAAGAAGTGGAAGCATCATTCATGGAAGTGGAACACTACTTCTTATCATTCTTATCATTAATATTCAATTTGCTTTGAAATGCTTGATCCGAAGGATCCTAACTTATTTTTAACGTGTCTTCATGGCTTCCAAACAAATCAACAAGGGTTTGATTTGATAAATCTCTTGACTCTTCTATAGTAATAATGATGGGATCAAACTTTTTAGGAAGACTTCTTAAGACCTTTTCTACAATCGACCTATCTTCTAGAGATTTACCATAGACATAAATAACATTCACAATACTTTGGACTCTAATAATAAAAGTTTTAACACTTTCATTTTTTTTCATAGTGAAAAACTAAAATCTTTTCTAAACATTTGGAGTTTAACAACTTTTACCTTTATAGATCCCTTCTAGGCCTTCTTCAAGGTTTTCTAAACATCATGGGACTTTATACATTTTTCAATATTTGAAAATATTGAGATGTCAACTCATGTTTGAAGGATGAATAAAACTTTGATATCTTTTTTTCCCGTTCTCCCTCAACTCTGTCTTTTGATCTACAGAGAGAGCATTGTAGACAACTTCATCAATTGGTTCCATGTATCCTATGGAAGTGAGTGTCCATATATTTTGTGAGATAAATAGAATTCTCACTCCAGTAGTCATAGTTTTCCCCATAGAAAAGAGGAATCTTGGAATCTGGTATTGGTATTGCACTGTATTTGTATTTTGGGTCAACGTCTCCTTCTCCTTGAAGCAATAAAATGTTGCAATCAATAACAAAACTTTGATTTATGTGAGCAAAAGGATTGATGTGATTACTGTAGAATCACATCCCAAAAATAAACTCAAATCCAACACATGAAAATAAAAAATTCAGAGTGAATTGACGACACCCAAAAATAAAAATGTGCACAAGTGAAATGAATAAAACATCCAACTCAAATGTTCTGATCTACAACGCTAATACTCTGGCTCTAGAAAGCTACAATACTACTACTATGTCTTAAATAAAACACTACTTATGTTTTGTCTTTGAAAAAATAGAGAAAAACTAAGGTCTAATACTCTCTGTGAGAGGCTACAATATTGTGCAAAAGCTACAACACAAAAAAGAATGATCTCTGTGAGGGGCTATAAGATTGTGTAAATGAGATCATTTCTTTTATGCTGAAGAAAAATGAATA
>JASDQU010371799.1:47946-83612 GCA_032191745.1 Picea mariana | reverse complement strand
AGTGTCTAAATATCCTAACACCCAAGAAACCCTCCATGGCAGAAGAACAGAAAAACGACGAAGTAGATGATTCTATCAATTTGTTTCTTGAGAAATCTCTCACGCGGCAGAGGGATGAAATGATGGAGAATATTTCCCACATCCTTCAATGTCTATCGATAGCAACAGGTGCATCTTCATCAAACATCCACTTTGGAAGCACCTCTCCTTTCAAGGTACAGGTTAATTTTGATATTCCTGTATTTGAAGGTTAGATAGATGCGGATGCCCTAGACAAATGGTTAAATATATTAGAAGGTTATTTCTTTGTTCATAATTTTTTCGACAGGGAAGAGATCACCTTATCACTCCTTAAATCTCTCCCCCGTGTCAAACATTGGTGGGAAACTTGTTGGGATAAAAGTTCCACAGAAGAGTCTGGAATATATGGGGCCGAGCCCACTTGGTATTTTTTTGTGGATGTGGTAAAGGAACAGTATTACCCTGTTGGAAACTATGAGGACCAATACATGAGATGGACAACACTGAGACAAGAGAGGGTCCAAGCAATTCCAGAGTTCACCGATACCTTCCATACCTTGTGCACCAAGTTGGGTATCAAAGACTCTGAATGACATTTGGTTCTAAAATACCGTGGGGCTCTACACAGATACATCGAAACTGAAATGGATTTTCTGGACATCTCATCACTCGGTGTTTCTTATCGATGTGTTGTTAAAATCGAGCAGAAATTTAAGCACCAGAACAAACAGGAGTTTGGGTTTACAAATCTGCAACAACTAAAGTATGATAAAGATGGCCCTAAAAAAAGGTCTCCTGAAAACCAGTCCAAGCCACAGGAAAAGAAGGGTCACGGGAAGAAAAAGAAGGAAACCTGAAAAATGGTGTGATTTCCACAAAATACCCTCGCACAACATCGATGAATATCGCTCAAAACATTCATTGGTGGCCGAGATCAAAGACAAGGAGCCGAGCCCTGATTTAGAATCTGATTTTGAAAATATTGGTAAAAGACAGATCATCGACATAGTTCCGACTGCTATTGTTGCGACCGAAACAATTCAACCAGAAGAACCAACATATCCTGAAGAGGGGGAGCACCTTTTTCATTCACAGATGTGGGTGAAGGGGACCCAGCTGCATTTTATTGTTGATAGCAGAAGCCAGAAGAACCTCATCTCAACAGAGTTCATCAAACAATTGGGATTTTAGACAACACCACACCCACAACCATACAACATTGGGTGGCTTCGCTAGGGACGAGATCTCCATGTCATTAAGGAGTGTCGATTTTCATACAACATCCAACCCTTCAAGGATGAGGTATTATGTGATGTTGCCCAACTGGATGTCTGTGATGTTCTCTTGGGCCAACCATATATGTGGAAGCACCATGTTGTTTATGAGTCTCGACCCCACAGTGTCATTGTTTCTCTGGGGGTCATCTCTTCAAAATACCAGAGCTCGTTCTGACTACTGTTCCACCTAAACAGTGCTGCAAGTGAGTATCTCATACTACAACATTCATCTTCTTCACAATCTATTCAAAAGGTGAACAGAAGGATACTGCAACCACTACAGCCTCGGCCCAAGCACCTTCTATCCAACAGAAGCAGGTCGAAAAGATTGCAGCAAAGTGTAAAGATTCCTTCTGTACACAAGAATCTCATGTAGCTAGACTAGTTAAAAAGGTCCAACCCTTCCAGCCATAGGTTTGTGACAACCTTCAACAAGCCAAGTAGCGCAACTTCTCCAACAACGCAAGCAACTCATCAAGATGTAGATTCATCAAATGATTTTCCCTCTCCCCAGAGCACTCAACGCAATGGAGACCATTTCCTCCTAAGGAGGGAGGATTTATCCAGGTGGATATCGGCGGCCACCCACCTTTTCCAACTGGCTCAAAACAGTTTTCTGGCAATTTTGGTAATTTACTATTTTTAGCAGTTTTTAACTTCTGGGGCCATTTTGAGGGACTACATGAAGGTTTTTTGGGATTGAACTTCTCAATGATAATAAAAGTCTCTAATTAAGCCCCCTAAATGTGTCTCCTTGATGATACCTTTCCAACGAGCTATTGTGCACCCAAAACAGAGATTGTATGCCAAAGTTATGCCCCTGGGAAGTTGATACACCAAACTACCCAAAACAGGGTCCACAAAACTGTGGTTTTTCATCTTCCGGGTTTAGGGTTTTCGATTTTATTTATGATAAAAAGGCCTTTGGAGCCTCATTGTAAAATATCTTCTTGTGAATGCGAGTAGCGTTCACATCTCTTCTCAGAGATAAGCTGCCATCATTCTAGCGAGTCTATCACTATGTATTTTTATAGTCTCTGTACATTTCTTTCAGTAATAGAAATCATGTATTATTGTATCTCTATGTTTATGGTTCCATATATGATACATTTATGTTATATTATTGAATATCTGCGATATCTCTGTGCATTTCTTTATTATATCTCCACTCTCATTTCATGCTGAAAATAATTCTGATCAGTGGTATCAGAGCAGACTGCTCTTGATCATTTTTCAGTGCATGTCACCGATGAGGTCAAAGTATAGAAAGTTGGGTCTCGAGCTTGTCTCTCTTGAATACAATCTCTCTCACATGCCCAAGAAACCCTCCATGGCAGAAGAAAAGAAAAACGATAGAGCAAACAATTCTATCAATCTATTGCTTGAGCAATCTCTCAGGCGACAGAGGGACGAAATGATGGAGAATTTTTCTGACATCCTTCAACGCCTGTCGATAGAAACAGGTGGATCTTCATCAAACATCCACTTTGGAAGAACATCTCCTTTCAAGGTACAAGTTAATTTTGATATTCTCGTATTTGAAGGTCAGATAGATGCGGATGCCCTAGACAAAAGGTTAAATATGTTAGAAGGTTATTTCTCTGTTCATAATTTTTTTGGCAGGGAAATGATCACCTTCGCACTCCTTAAATCTCTCCCCCATGTCAAACATTGGTGGGAAAATTATTGGGAGAAAATTTCCATAGAGGAGTCTGGAATATATGGGGCCGAGCCCACTTGGGATTTTTTTGTGGATGCGGTAAAGGAACAGTATTACCCTGTTGGAAACTATGAGGACTAATACATGAGATGGACCACATTGTGACAAGAGAGGGGCCAAGCAGTTCCAGAGTTCACTAATACCTTCCATACCTTGCGCACCAAGCCGGGTATCAAAGAATCTGAACTACATTTGGTTCTGAAATACCGTGGGGCAATACATAGATACATCCAAACTGAAATGGATTTTTTGGACATCTCATCATTCGGTGTTTCTTATCGATATGTTGTTAAAATCGAGCAAAAATTTAAGAACCAGAACAAACGGGAGTTTGGGTCTGCAAATTTGCAACAACCAAAGTATGATAAAGACATCCCTAACAAACAATCTCCTGAAAACTAGTCCAAGCCACAGGAAAAAAATGGTCTCGGGAAGACAAAGAAGGACATCGAAAAATGGTGTGATTTCCACAAAATCCCCTCGCACAACAATGATGAATGTCGCTCAAAATAGTCATTGGTGGCCAAGATCAAAGACAAGGAGCGAAGCCCTGATTCAGAATCTCATTCTAAAAATAATGGTAAAAGACAGATCATCGACGCATACCCCACTACTTTTGTCGCGACCGCAACAATTCAACCAAAAGAACCAACAGATCCTGAAGAGGGGGAGCACCTTTTTCATTCACATATGTGGGTGAAGGGGACCTCGCTGCATTTTATTGTTGATAGCAGAAGCCAGAATAACCTCATCTCAGTAGAGTTCATCAAACAATTGGGATTGTCGACAACACCACACCCACAACCATACAACATTGGGTAGCTTCGCCAGGGACGAGATCTTTGTGTCAGCCAGCAGTGTCGATTTTCATATGGCATCCAACCCTTCAAGGATGAGGTATTATGTGATGTTGCCCCATTGGATGTCTGTGATGTTCTCTTGGGCCAACCATATATGTGGAAGCGCCATGTTGTTTATGAGCCTCGACCCTGCAGTGTCATTGTTTCTTTGGGGAGTCATCTCTACAGAATACTATAGGTAGATCCGACTATTGTTCCACCTAAACAGTGCCGCAAGGTAGTATCTCATACTACAAAATTCAACTTCTTCACAATCTGTTCAAAAGGTGAACAAAAGGATACTGCAACCACTACAGCCTTGGCCCAAGAACCTTCTATCCAACAGAAGAAGGTCGAAAAGATTGCAACAAAGTGTAAATATTCCTTCTACACACAAGCATCTCATGTAGCGAGACTGATTAAAAAGGTCCAACCCTTCCAACCATAGGTTTGTGACAACCTTCAATAAGCTAAGCAACACAACTTCTCCAACAAGGCAAGCAACTCATCAAGATGTAGATTCAACAAATGCTTTTCCCTCTCCCTGGGGCACTCAATGAAATGGAGACCATTTCTTCCTAAGGAGGGAGGATTTATCCAGGTGGATATTGGTGGCCACCCACCTTTTTCAACTAGCTCAAAACAGTTTTCTGGCAATTTTGGTAATTTACTATTTTTAGTAGATTTTAACTTCCGGGGCCATTTTGAGGTCCTAAATGAAGGTTTCTTGGGATAGAGCTTCTCAATTATATCCAAAGGCTTTGATCGATCCCCCTAAATGAATCTCCTAGATGATACCTTTCCAACTAGCTATCGTGCTCCCCAAACGAAGATCGTATGCCAAAGCTACGCCCCTGGGAAGTTGATACACCAAACTACCCAAAAAGGGGTCCACAAAATTGTTGGATTTTCATCTTTTGGGGTTAGGGTTTTGGTTTTTATTTATGATAAAAAGGTCTTTGGAGCCTCATTGTAAAATCTTCTTCTTGTGGATGCAAGTAGCCATCACATCTCTTCTAAGAGATAAGTCGCCACCATTCTAGCGAGTCTTTCACTCTGTATTTTTACAGTCTCTGTACATTTCTTTCATTAATAGAAATCATGTATTACTGTATCTCTGTGTTTATGGTTGCATCTCTCATACATTTATGTTATATTATTGGATATATGTGATATCTCTGTGCATTTCTTTATTATATCTCCACTCTTATTTCATGCCAAAAATAATTCAGATCAGACACCAAGCTGACCAAATTGACTACCTTCCACCCATAGACTATTGGAAAAATACAGGTAGTCAACAAGATGATTTTTCATATCCTAAGGATGTACAAGTCCAAACATCCATGCACATGGGATGATAGCCTTCCTTATGTTCAACATAGCTACAACAGAGCCCTCCATAGCTCTATTAGACATAGCTCTTTTCATGTGTTCTTGGGGTTCCAACCATTTTCCTCCATTGACGTAGCTCTACCCATTGCAACTACACAGGAAGATTCCTCCCATGCTATGACCGAGGATGATAGAGAAACCAAATTTTTTGAATCGATCCAATGCATTCAACAACAAGTTTATGATATTTTGTTGAAATCCAATGCCAAGTACAAGAAGCCCTACGATCAACATTGGGTATCACACAAGTTTTAGGTGGGAGATAAGGTATGGTTTCATTTGCAAAAAGAGCGCCTCACAAGACCCCATCAGAAGTTCCACTCACTCTAATACAATACTTAAATCATCACCAAAGTTGTGGGTGAGAATGATTTTGAATTAAGTAATCCCCATTTCCTTGGCTTACACCCTGTATTTAATGTGGAACTACTTCGACCATATCTTCCACCTCTCTTGGACACTTTAGACGTGGTCAAGCACTTGGACCCTACAAAACTCAATCTTAACTACATTGAGAAGGTGACAATGGATTGGATCATGGACACCAATATAGAGGGAACTCACCAGCAAAACATCCAATTCTATTGGGTCATCAAAGCAGGGCAACTTCTTCACCAGGGCAAGTGGCTCACCAAGAGTCAAATTCAACAAAAGTTTCCCCATATGATGGAGGAACTTAATGAAATGGGGACCATTGCTTCATAACGGCGGAGGAATAATCCAATTGGATACTAGTGGCCACCCACTTTTCCCACTAATTTAGAATGGTTCCACATCTTGATATTTTTTCTATAGTTTTTTGGGTCCCAAACTTCTAGGGTTGTTTTGAAGCCCTAAATGATGCTTTTTTGACATGGAAGTACCCAGTAGATAGCAAAAGGCATGTATTGGGCCATTCAGAATGTGTATGTCTCGACTAGACCTTTCCAATGGGATACCAAGCGCCCCAAATGGAGATTGTATGCAAATGTAACGCCCCCGAGAAGTAAATGTATCAACTAACCACATCAAGGCCCCCAAGCATTTTGGCTTTTCATTTTCTAGGGTTAGCTTTTTGGATGTTTAGGGTTTCCTCATTGATTATTTATGTGATTCATTTTTGGACTCTTTGTAATGGGTTTCTTAAGTATATTTTAACCTTGTACAATTAATTACTCCAAATAGATTCTTAATAAAAATATAAAAGATATTGTTGAGCCTCATTTTTGTCACCTCTAGTTGCTTTATCTTGTCCCATATCCTGACCAATTTTGCCTCATACATATGCACTATGTTTCTATTTTCCTCAACAGAAATGTCTTGTAGCCATTATTGTGTACATATGAGGTAACTTTTGTTTAATCATGATTTATGATGATTTATTAATGATTTGGATTGAATATTTGATAGTTTAATCTCTCTAATTACTTTGAATGATCTAAGAAGACCTTATGACAACAACCCCTATTCATTTGATACCTGTTTCAGTGTTCATCTAGTACTCAGCTCGTCCGGTACCAATTATGCACCCATCCGGTACCAATGCCATGCTTGCCTGATACCAGCATAAGTAACCGTTCAGTACCAGAAATAGTTCGAAAATTTGAAATGCTTCTAGAAGAAAATTAGGGACATGGGTTTTGTCCAGAACGATGTCTACATGCGGACAAGTGAGTTAGAATTCACCCATATCACACATGTGGACCTCCAACTCAGGGGGAATGATTCTGCAAAAATTAGTAAAAATCTCAAACCATCAACTTGCGCCTCGATTTATGTGAAGATGTTATCAGATCTAGAAATTCTACGTTATAGGTTTTGTCCAGAATGTGGAAAATTGAGTAAACTAATGGCATTTTTCCAAAATTTGAATTGGTTTAGAATATATGGGTGGATCTCTAACTCGAATCTGCCCAAATTGATGAAAAGCCAAGATTTTTGGGATTTATCCTAAAATTGTAAAAATTGTTTTCTGATTTTGGGGATTTGGTTCCATCCATTCCTCCATGGATTTTATGTATAAATAAGACCTCATAGTTTTGAGGAAGAGGAGAGAAATCATTATGTTGTAGATTGGATTTCTGAACATATTCCTTTTGTAAACTTACTTGTTGAAGAATTAATGTGAAGTTAAGTTCATCGATTCCATGTGTTATTTAAAACCTATTATTTTGTGAGTTCCCTCTAAGTTGCCCCGTTGGCATCGACAAGGGCCCACCGGTCCAACTTGGCAAGCTTACTGTAATTGCAACATTGATCTAATTTATGTAAGTATGTGTGTAGCGTGATTCTGTACATATCAGTTGTGGGTAGAAATGTTTGATGTAAGTAAGTTGTAAGTTACAATATAATCTAAGTGTGGATGCATCAAAAGCTATGAACAATAATTTGGTGGTAGCTTTATAATCATTTATAATTTCTGTGTATGAACATTTATGATTTCTATGTGTGATCATTTATTTCTGAATTGTGTCCTTTAAATCTAAGCTTTTATCTTGCAAGGTGTGTCATTACAGGAACAGTTTGAGTGTCCATTCTTCACATTACATGAGCCAGCAAATGGAACATCTCGTTAAAACCTTTGTTTCTTGTGTAGGAATGAAATAGTTTTTCATAATTGTCAAGTTGCATTGCTTTACTTTCTGAATGTCATTGGTTTGAAGAAGTGTGCAAAATTAGATAGGGATTTCTTGCAAGTTATTATTGAATTGAGTTGTTACAGGAAATGAGATCAGATCTCCATCTCTCACCCTACATGAACCTATAATGGAGTATCTCACGACACCTAGATTTTCTTCCATAATTGATTAGATTATATCTTGCAAACATAGGCACAATCAAAACCTCCATCTCTCACCCTACATGCATCTATAATGGAGTGTTTTACTCTACCTAATATTTCTTTTAAGTTTGATTGAATTTCCTTTTTAAGAGTATGTAGAGTGTTAATTGTTGCTAGTTTAGTTTCTCTGGGAGATAGAATCAAAGTTCATCTTTCTTCTTCATGAGCCTACAATGAACAAGTCCATCACCTGAGCAAGAATTTTAGATCATCTGCTTGTTTATGAGTTTTTTATTTCTGATTTTTGAAATGTGTGGAGAGTGTTATTTGAAAAGTGTGAAAATAGAGTATTTGGTTTGAAAGTGTTTTCTTATGTAGGATATACTCATTAGACATAGTAAACCACCTGTTGTTGGCACATATAGTGTAACAACTCTGTTGATTATGAATCACGATCGATAATTTATGTTTGGTAATATATGATGCATATAATTGCACCAACATTTTGGCGTCGTTGTCGGGGAGTTGTAAACGTAATAGGTAGTATTTGAATTAGATTGCTTTATTGGTTTTGGATTGGTTTTATGGATGACCTAAGGGCGGGGAGAAGACAGTAAGACATTAGGGAAGAATCCATGCATCCACTTTAGTGGGGTTTCTCTAAAGTTAGGTTGTCTTGTCCCTTTCATGCATAAGTGTTTTTCTTTTAATGCAAGTGTGTTTTTTCTTCTTTTATGCAAAAGTGTGTTTTTATTTATGAAAATTTAGTTTTATTTATGATGAGTTGACTTGTGTGAACCGATAACTTGGTGATAGCAGGGTTCTAGTAACACAAGGATTTCATGTTTGGTGTGTTTTTATTTTTGCAAATAGTTTTAATTTCTTAGTTTTAAAATTCATCTCTTTGATTATAAATAATTTTTGGGGTGCTGTAAGAACCCCCGAGTACTAATTTGTGTTGCGAGGCAGGGATCATCAACCAGCTAGAGTAATTCACGGATGATCAAGAGCTTGACGAATGTTCCTCCAAGAACTTTCTCACATTCTAGCAACAGTTGGGATATGCGCCTCTCAGGAATAGCATATATTGACAGCAGTAAATAATTTATTTGTCCCTCCACAAGAATATTTAGAAGTCCCTTCGGATTCCTCTAGTCAATTTGTTGAGGAGACTAAATAATTATGGATAGAATTCAATGGAGAGCAACCATTGGAACCTGAGATTGAGGATTTCTTAGCATGCCTCTCAACAGATCTTGTATGTACTCCAAAGACCAATCATCTTGAAGAATATAATCTGCGTAGCATGGAAAAGGAAGACATGTTGTGTGACCTAAACAAAGAAGGGAAACAAGAATATCATGATCCTATTGAAAGATTGTTCCAATTAGTTATCAACTCACACTACTCTTTTACTTTTCATTATTGTTTGATCTCATCATCAAAGCAGTTGGTCCTTCATACTTCGGTATGCATTAAAATTTATCTTTTAAACCCGAGTATGAATATATTTCTAACCTTGTTACGCACATGGCTTCACTGGAAGTATTCCTATACTTGGAGGACATTTTCTTTTGTTCAATTAGAGTAGGATAGTAAATAAATAAATAAATGATGCATATAATTACAATGCAACCTATCTTTCATACTTTTCATAAATGGGAATGTCAAAAGTTAACAAAGCAATCAGTTTAATATATTTTGTTCCTCTAGTAGATTTATTTCTAAAAGTTATGACAATTTTGTTTGGAATTTTATGAGAAGGTAATCTCTTCATCCTCTGAATACACACATAATAATGGAAGGATATTTTCAAAAGCAGAGAAGGAATCCTTGTCAATGGAAGCTAACACTTAAGGGAGTAAATCATGACCTATTTCCTCAAATTTCTTCTTTTTCCTTAAGTTGTTAAAAAAGATGCATTCGTGCTTTAGCAATGCCTATCTATTTAAGACCACTATTTCACAAAGATGATCGATTAAGTGATATTTTTAATAGAAATTGAAATTGAATGTTAATTCCAGACTATTTTATTCATAGCTAATCATTTTTGGTCAAATAAATCATGAATGGTGTATGCATTGTTCAACTTTCGACATTTTCCCTGAATTTTCTATTTCTAAGCATGAATACAAATCTAGTTTTAATTAGTTCTATTGGTTTGTTTTTAGCAGTTGTTCGCAACCCTCTCAGCAACCCTCCTTATTTTTTTTAGTGTATCACATTGTGTGCATGAGGGCATGCAAAACCTCAGGCATGGGGGAGTGGTTGTTGATACCTTTAGATTCTTTTTCAGCTTCTGTCAACAAGTCCAAATCAACATGTTAAGTGCTGGAATTTGATAGTCATTTCCAGAATCTTGGTACCAGTACTAGATTCCTGCACTACTTTCCATACCAAGCAGAGCTCAATTTCAACCAACATATTTTACACAGTTTTTGTTGCAGCCCACAATACACATAAGGTTATTCCGGTATTGGAGAATTCTATTTCGGTATTGTTCTGTTCTGGTACTGTAGAATCATGTTTTGGTACTGTTATGTTCTGGTACTGCAGAATCTTGTTTCGGTACTTTCTTGTTCTAGTACTATCTGTTCCGGTACTATAGAAACCTACTCCGTTACTTATATGGTACTGATGCCAAAGTGATATGATCTTTGTCATGTACTCAACATTGTTTTCACTTCAGGTAATTGGAGGTATGGGCTAATATTTTCATGTTCTTTCTATCAAGAATCATTTAAGTCTTGTGTTGAACTGTTCTTTACTCTCATATACATATTCCTCCTACATTGTTACACTCACCCCTAAATGAATCATCCTTGCTATCCTTTAAGGAGATATTTTCACATTTATCTCTATATGATAATGGGTGCACGTATCTTATTTCCTCATCATTATGAAAAAGCGATTAATAATTGACATATCCATTGAAAAGTGGTGACACCATTAAGTCTAATAATAACCTAGTTGATTCAACAAGTTCTTATCCAAGTTTATATTTACATGTTTCTTTTGGGAGGTATTGATGAAAGCCTCATGTGGTGGACCGCCCCTACAAAACCTCAATGAACTTTCATGAGAACCCTAGTAGAGGGACCTCTTAGTCATTATCTGAGATGTTCCATTATACATTGAATAACTAATATTTAAGGCTAATGTGGATGATGTCACCCTTGGGATAATTGCAAGCAATTAATTATGTGCCTAATAACTCTGAAACACTCTTGTACCACCTGCCTTCCTTATACTCTAAAGTTGTTAATGAACAATGTACATCATTCTAAATATTTTGAGTAATATAATAAAAAGGAAGTATCAAGAAGTACAAGTAAACCCGCTAAGGTATTGAACAGGCCTGCTGGCAGCGGGGCCATGCTTGTATGTTACTAAGGTAAACTCTTTGGGGTATTGAATAGGCCTGCTGGCAGCGGGGCTATGCCGAGTAAAGGGAGTTGAAAAACATAAATTGGCACACCCAAAACGAAACAAAAACCCTTGGGTCTCATTCTGAAGCAATCATTATCAAATCAAGGCTAGGAGATGACCTTTATATCTCTCGGATGATGTTCTTAAGAACCTTCAAGTATCCACTTTAAGGTTCTATCTTTAAAATAAATAGGTTTTCATGAAAGTGGGACCCTCAGTATATGTAATTCACGCTACCTAAGAAAGAAGAGCTTCATCTTTTATAAACTTAGATAAGAGATGATTTAATCATCTTGGGATGTATTCTTTTATGTGTTCCTCTCTTCAAATGGGATCTAAACTATGCTTATATCACTTTTATTTTAAAGGTGATCTAGCCAGGGGGCCTATTAATCAAAGTCGTTATGAAAACTCTTGGCCGCTATCCTATAATCATATTAGAGTCACATCCAACCCTTTATCCTAATTATGATCCACAACAGATTGGATAAGACTTAACGTCAAATCACTAACGGATCTAATCTATTACTCATAACTCCACTTTTCCATCATAACTACTTTGTCATGGGTAAGAAGTGTGAAGTAGATTCCAAGAGGTTTATATTGTATAGCAGGTTACTTAAAAGAAAACTTAAGGAGCTGAAGAAGGGTGGAACTTCAAGGAGTGATTGATCGAGTGAGGAGTACCATCAATTTTGAAATTTTGAAGATCATTGTTGCATGAGGACATGCAATGGATAAGGCATGGGGGAAACATTGAGCCTCATTTTTGTCACTTCCAATTTCCTTATCTTGTCCCATATCTTGACCAATTTTGCCTCATACATATGCACTATGTTTCTATTTTCCTCAACAGACTTGTATTTTAGCGATTATTTTGTACATATGAGGTAACTTATGTTTAATCATGATTTATGATGATTTATTAATGATTTGGATTGAATATTTGATGTTTTAAGATCTTTAATTACTTTGAATGATCTAAGAAGACCTTATGAAAACAACCCCTATTCATCTAGTACATGTTTTGGCGTTCATTCAGTATTCATCTCGTCCAATACCAATTATGCATTCGTTTGGTATCAATGTTGTGCTTGTCCGGTACCAGCATCAACAACCATCTGGTACTAGAAATAGTTCAAAAATTTGAAATTCTTCTAGAAGAAAATAGGGGACATGGGTTTTGTCCAAAAAAATGTCTACATGCGGTCACATGTGTTAGAATTCACCCAGCACATACGTGTGGACCTCCATCTCAGGGGGAATGATTATGCAAAAAATAGTAAAAATCTCAAACCATCAACTTGCGCCTCGATTTTTGTGAAGATATATCTAGAAATTCTACGATATGGGTTTTCTATAGAATGTGGAAAATTGAGTAAGACGCAAACACTTTTCCAAAATTAGAATTGGTTTAGAATATATCGGTGGATCTCTAACTCGAATTTGCCAAAATTGATGAAAAACCCATATTTTCGAGATTTATCCTAAAATCGTAAAAAATGTTTTATGAGTTTGGGGATTCGGTTCCATCCATTCCTCCATGGATTTTATGTATAAATAAGACCTCATAGGTATGAGGAAGAGGAGAGGAATTGTTATGTTGCATATTGGATTTCTGAACATATTCCTTTTGTAAACTTACTTTTTGAAGAATTAATGTGAAGTTAAGTTCATTGATTCCATGTGACTATTATTCTGTGAGTTCCCTCTAAGATGTCATGTTGGCATCGGCAAGGTCCCACCGGTCCAACTTGGCAATCTTACTATAATTGCAACGTGGATCTAATTTATGTAAGTATGTGTGTAGCGTGATTCTTTACATATCAGTTGTGAGTATAAATGTTTGATGTAAGTAAGCTGTGAGTTACAATATAATCTAAGTGTGGATGCATCAAAAGATGTGAGCAATAATATAGTGGTAGATTTATAATCATTTATAATTTTTTGTGTGAACATTTATGATTTATGTGTGTGGTCATTTATTTCTGAATTGTGTCCTTTTAATATAATCTTTAATTTTGCAAGGTGTGGTAATACAGTAATGATTTGAGAGTCCATTCTTCACATTACATGAGCAAACAAATGGAACATCTCATTAAAACTTTTGTTTCCTGTGTAGGAATGAAATAGTTTTTCATAATTGTCAAGTTGCATTGATTTACTTTCTGAATATCATTGGTTTGAAGAAGTGTGCAAAATTAGATAGGGATTGCTTGCAATTTATTATTGAATTGAGTTGTTACATGAAATGAGATCATATCTCCATCTCTCACTCTACATGAACCTATAATGGAGTATCTCACTACACCTAGATTTTCTTCCATAATTGATTATATTATATCTTGTAAACACAGGCACAATCAAAACCTCCATCTCTCACCCTACATACACCTATAATGGAGTGTTTTACTCCACCTGATATTTCTCTTAAGCTTGATTGAGTTTCATTTTTAAGAGTATGCAGAGTGTTAATTGTTTTTAGTTTAGTTGCTCCAGGAGATAGAATCAAAGTTCATCTTTCTTCTTCATGAGCCTACAATGAACATGTCCATCACATAAGCAAGAAATTTAGATCATGTGCTTGTTTATGAGTTTTTTGTTTCTGATTTTTGAAATGTGTGGAGAGTGTTATTTGAAAAGTGTGAAAATAGAGTATTCGATTTGAAAGTGTTTTCTTATGTAGGTTATACTCATCAGACATAGTAAACCACCTGTTGTCGACACATATAGTGTAAAAACTCTGTTGATTACGAATATTGATCGATAATTTGTGTTTGGTAATATATTATGCATATAATTGCACCAACAGATACAATGGCACACACACACACACTTTACACATATATTTTTACCCTGGAAACCCAAACTAGGAAAACCAACAACCTGTTTAGAGTTGCACCTCTAATCTTCTTTATTCATCATATTATTTATTGTTTACAATGAAATATACATATATGATTGTACAACATCCAAACCCCTAATCCATTGACCTGAATTAGTCAAAACCCCTAATTCCTTAACCAAAATTATAAAATCATCGACGAAAACCATGTGTCGAAACACTGCCAAAAACCACCAATTTTTATTTGCAGGCCCCCCCCCTACCCTCCCTTGTTCCCATATCAGTGTACAGTACATGAGACCAATATTGCAAAGAATATAACACATACCCAACATTCTCCCACTTTGTTTTTTCTTTGCATACAGGGGTTTACACGATTACATAGTCAATAATCCAAGGAAAAAATTCCCATGAATGCTCTACACCATGAGAACTTCTCAGTGCTCACAAATTTTTTTAATGAATATACAACATTCTCCAAAGTTTCCACCTTCTTTTATTCAACCACATCTCTCACAAACTGATATTGAACATCAATATGCTTTGTCTTTGAATGATAAGTCAGGTTCTTTTCCAGGGAGATTGCACTCTGATTGCCACAATATATCCTTACAACTTCTTGTACCAACCCAATACCTGAACAGAATCTTTGTAACCACATTTCTTCCTTTATTGCATGAGTGGTTGTCGTGTATTCAACTTTTGTAGTTGAGAATTCCACTATCGCCTATTTTTTTCTCATCCAACTGATTGCTCCACCAAATAGGTTAAACACATACATGCTTGTATATCTTCTGTGATCCATATCTCCAACCTAGTCTGCATCAACAAACCCATGTATGTCCAACACTCTGTCCAATCCTGGTCTTTCTTGGTAGTGTTAATATGTGCTCGTTTAACCATAGAAAATATCACAATATTGTCACCCAACCATAGGCACGTAGCCACCCCCAAGCATCATAACCTTGACAGATAGAATAATTATGGAAGCAGTACCAGACCCAATAGATAACTAAGATATAGTGCACCTTTCTCCAAATATAGTGCACCAAGAAGAAAGTCCAAATACCAGAAACCAAGACCAAAACCCAACTACAGTAGTTGCAACTGCACTGCTCCTCTAGACTTGTGCACCACTTGACTTGAGTGTGAGTGTGTGTCCAAATGCACTCAAGAGCCCTCTATTTATAGTGTTCGTTTTCACATGTCTAGGCTGACTTCTCCTTTTATAGGCTAATTCTTTAATATTAATTTTTGTATTGAGTCAACTTGTCTTCTAGGGTTTCTACACATCTATTAAGGGTTTCTCTTCTTCTAGAATATTCTAATCTAGTCAGAGGTTACACATGGAGGTTGATACCTCCAGCAACTACCATAATATCAACACCCCCTCCTAGATAGGGATGTATTAACAAGTAGCATTATCATATCCACACAGGCTATCTCACGAGCAACGTCACCACTATCAATAACATCTGATAACATCCTAGCATAAAACATATACCATCAAATGAATCATATCTCGAGGTCATACTCCATTTGATTAATCGAGCATGATGTTGAATAAGTCACTCACTCAACAGAGTGATACAAGGACCATTCTTATAATCCAGACATACTTCCTAGAAGAATGATTATCCCAACAGATGTTGAATGTCCTCAATGGATACAAGAACCATCCTCTCCATTGTATCATCTCTAAGTTGTACTAGCATGATGCAAATGCATCATATCTAATATGTTCTTGCATGATGTGGAGTACCATCTACATAATCTCTAATATGTACTAGCATGATGTGAATGCATCATATCTAATATGCACTTGCATGATATAGATCAATGCCTCTGCATCATCTCTAAGTTGTATGAGCATATCTAAGTTGTACTAGCATAATGCTCTACATCATATCTAAGTTGTACTAACATGATCATATCTAGCATGATGTGAGTCACCTGCATCATATCTAAGTTGTCTGATCATATCTAAGCTATAATATCATGATGCTCTGCATCATATCTAAGTTGTACTAGCATGATCATATCTAGCATGATGTGACTTAGGAATAAGCAGCATCTCTAAGTTGTACTAGCCTAATACCAATGCATCATATCTAAGATTTACTAGAACAATGTGTCTCAGGGCATCTTATCATATCTAAGTTGCACTAGCATGATGTTGAAGCATCATATCTAAGTTGTACTATAATGATACACGCCAAAAATATGTCAACCTGGACCATTATCCATAGGGAGAATGTATGTTCATCAACACTCCCTCCCAACTGAGGAATTCATTTCCTCCCTTTTAACCAAGGGATAAATCTCCATGAGTCCTAGCTTGTCCCTCAAGTATGCAAACTTTATCTTGGATAGAGGCTTCGTCAAAATATCAGTTGTCTACTCATCGTTGGAGATGTACTGGAGAATCACTTCTCCCTTCTGGATTTTATCACAGAGAAAATAGTACTTGATATCAATGTTCTTCAACTTGTCATGGAACATGTGGTTCTCTGAAAGCTTCACATAGCTCTAATTATGACAATGTATCACAGTTGAATCCAACACCTGATCAAATAGTCTAGAAACCAGCTTACGGAGCCATACTACTTTCGTACAAGCATCACAAGCTGCAATATAGTTTGCTTCAGTAGTTTTGAGTGCAACAAACTTATTTTTCCTACTAGCCCATGATATCATAGCAGATCCCAAACTAAAACATACACCAAAAGTACTATTTATGTCATCTGCACTCCCTACACAATCTAAATCAATAAACTTATGCAATTGTATATCATTGTTTGAGGAATATCTCAAACCATAGTGTAGCATCCCATGAATATATCTCAAAATATGCTTTGTAACTATCCAATGCTCATGTCTATGTTCCACCTGGAACTGGCTCAACATGTTCACAACAAAGAAAAATTTTCGCTGGGTATTCACCAAATACATCAATGAGACAATCAACTATCAGTACAGGGACGGGTCCACTAGATCAGAATCGGAGTCTCTCAACTCCCTCATATCTGTCACCATGGGAGTTTCCATGGATTTGCAATCCATCATCCCAAACTTCTGAAGGATATTTACAACATACTTCCCTTTCCCTAGGAATATTTCACCACACTTCTACCATACTTCTAGTCCCAAATAATAATGCATGAGACCAAGATCCTTCATATCGAATTCATAAGCTAGATTCTTCTTACTCTAAATAATGAGAGGCTTTGCACCTATCAGAAACAAATCATCAACGTATAGTATCATGATCACAGGTGCATAATTCACAACCTTTTAATAAAGGTTTGGATCAACATAGCTCTTGGAAAATTCAAGTATCGTCAAGTAACTATCAATTCGTGCATACCAAGCTCTTGGAGCTTGCATGAGTTGATACAAGGCCTTCTTTAATATGCATACATGGGTATCTCTCGAGTGTACCTCAAAACCTTGAGGTTTTTCTATGTATACTTCTTCCTCAATTACTCCATTGAGAAAATTCGTCTTTACATCCATCTGATGTAAACTCCAACCCTTGAATGTTGCAAGAGATATGATGGCTCTAATAGAGTTATATCTAGAAATTGGGGCAAACATATCATCATAGTCTTCTCCCTCCTCCTGGGAGAACCCTCTAGCCATGAATCTCACCTTGTATTTATCGATACTCCCATCTACTGCATGCTTTATCTTATAAACTCATTTTGAAGTTACTACTGACTTTCCTTCAGGTCTAGTCACAATTTCCCATACATCATTTTTCATGATGGATTGATATTCTTCCATCATAGCTTCCTTCCATTATTTCTTCTTGACTGCTTCCTCAATGGTGGAAGGTTTTGCATTGACAATACTTGTCATGAGTGTCGCATAACTAGAGAATATTTTGGGATTCTTGCTTTCCCTGAAGGTTCCACTAGGAGCTTTATGTCTTTCTGCTTCTTGTAAGGTGGATTCTAGCCATGCTAGTCGTTTTTTTTTCTTGGGTACAACAACTGGTTCTACAGGTTCAAGTGGTTGGTATGGTTCTTCACTGGGATGTTTTGGTGATCCGGATTATTTTCGACACGAAATGAGATCGGAGATATAATAAAGAAATGCACAGAGATATCACAGATATTCAATAATATAACAGAAATATATCAGAGATGCAACCATAAACACATATATACAGTAATACACGATTTCTATTAATGAAATAAATGTACATAGACTGTAAAATACAAAGTGAAAGACTCGATAGAATGGTGGCAGCTTATCTTTGAGAAGAGATGTGACAGCTTCTCGCATTCGCAAGAAGATGATTAAAATGAGGCTCTGAAGGCCTTTTTACAATAAACAGGAATGCCAAAATTCCTAGACATCCAAAAACCTAACCCTAGGAGATGAAGCGCCAAAAGTCATGTGGGCCCCGTTTGGGTAAGTTAGTACATCAACATCCCGGGGTCGTAACTTTTGCATGCGATCTTCGTTTTAGGCGTATGATATCTCGTTGGAAAGGTATCATCAAGGAGATTCATTTTGGTGGCTCAATCATGCCTTTGGATATCATTGAGAACCTCTATCTCAAAAACCTTTCATTTGGGCCCTCAAAATGGCCCCGGAAGTTAAAAACTGCTAAAAATAGTAAATTGCCAAATTTGCCAGAAAACTGTTTTGAGCCAGTCGGAAAAGGTGGGTGGCCACTGATATCTACCTGGATCATTAGGTGAACATGTACTATATTCCTTGGGGTATTCATATTCTTCTTCATCATTGGATTCTATGGGATATTCTTATCAAAATTTATGTCCCTGTTCATTTCAATCTTTTGTTGACGTGGGACATAGACTCTGTAAGATTTTGATGTATCGCTATATCCAACAAATATGCCCTTCTTTCTTGAAGGTTCCAACTTCTTCCTTTTGTCCTTGGGAACATGGATATAGACAAGACACCCAAAGATCCTTAAGTGTTCCACACTTTTCTTCTTTCCTGATAAGGATTCTTCTGGAGTCATGTTCTTCAATATACAATGATGACTTCTATTCTTAATATATACAGTTGTCATAGTTTCTTCTCCCCATAGAAACATGGATAGATTTTGGTCATTCATCATTTCCTTAACATATTCTTCAATGGAATGATTATTTCTTTCTGTTACACCATTCTGTTGAGGATTATGTGGGACAATTATCTCCCTCTTAATCCTGACTACTTTACAAAAGGAAATGATCTCCTTAGAGGTATATTCTCCTCCATTATCAGATCTTAGTGTCTTGATCTTTTTATTTGTCAAGTTTTCCGCTTCAACTTTGAATTCTTGGAACTTGTCAAATACTTAATATTTAGTCTGTATCAGGTACATCCAAGTATTTCTTGAGAATTCATCTATGAATTTCACATAGTAAATAGATCCTCCTAGATACTTCACTGGCATAGGACCACATACATATGAGTGTATCAGATCCAAGATCTCCTTGGATATATTCTCACTACTTGGAAATGGCTTCTTAATATTCTTCCAAAGTGCACATCCTTTGCAAATGCCTTCGTGTATAGATTGTAGTTTTGGTATGCCTACAACCATCTATTTTAGAGACGACAATGCTTGATAATGAAGGTGAGCATACCTTTTATGCCACAACTCACTAGGATTGAGTTCATCATGTATAAGATCTTGAGTATTCTGACCTAGGAGTTTATACAATCTTCCTTCACATATTCCAATAACTCTAGAATCTTCTATTTTTTAATCTTTATACCATACAATAAATTTTCCATCGAAAAAGTATATTCTATCTCCTTTGTCTTCCAAGAAATAAATAGATACTAAATTCTTTTTCAAACCAGGAACATATAAAACATTGTTAAGATGAACATTGTTACCTGATTCCATCTTGATAGAAGTTTTTCCCATTCCTTTGACTGCATAGGAGTTATTGTCTCCAAGTTCCACTTTATGAGAGGTTTCCTTTTCCTTCATGCTTGAGATATTTTCATGATCACCAGTCATATGTCTTGAAGTTCCACTATTGATTAGCCACATGCCATCTTCAAAGGATCCTGTAAGAGATGAGTAATAGAAGAAATATGTTTCTTCATGCTTGGATTTCTTTGAAGGTTCTTCATCATTGGCAGTTGATGCATGGTGTATTTCCTTTCTCTTATTTTCTATTTTAGGGTAATCCCTTTTGTAGTTTCCATAATCATGGCATCCATAACATTGTACCTTTGACATATCTCTCTTATGATTGAATTTATTTTCTAAACCAAATCTTTTCTTACCTCCATGTCTCTTAAACTTTGTTGCATAGGCTTGAGCATCCTCTTCCTTTTGAGATATTCCTTTTTAGTTTATCCTTGTCTCTTCTTGTGAGAAATAGGTCCAAAGTTATTCAATATTTGGAAACTCCTTCCTTGTGTTCATGCTTGCAGCAAATGCATCCCATGATCTAGAGAGACCATTAAGTGCAATATTCACAATTTCATTTTCTGGAATAAATTCTTCAGTGAATTGTAGTTGATATCTCAACTGATAAATCCTTACAAAGTATGATTCTACATTATCATCCTTAGTCATCTTTGTGTCATGAAGCTCATTCTTTAGACTCATCACTTGTCTAATATTTCTAACTGCAAAGAGGTTAGTTAGGGCATCATACATATTCTTAGATGAGTCAAGATTTGATATGTAGGGTATCAAGTGATCTTTTACATAGTTCAAAATGATACTCATGACATTGATGTCATTATCCCTTGAAATTCTCCATTGTTGCATCAATTTGAGGTTCATTTTCTTTTCCTGCTTCAAACTATGGTTCTGCAACCTTGCCTTTCACTATATCTAGAACCTTGTTCTTGGAAAGGTTAAGGTAAATCCTTGTCTTCCATGCTGTGAAGTGTGAATATCCTTCTAGAATTTTTTCTGTCTTCATATAGTAAGTCATGAATACCTTTGACTTTAACTTTGACCATTCAAACATTGACTTTGACCAAAAAATTCAACCTTGACATTTTTGCTTGCTGAGAGTACCAAGAGGTGTACTAGGATAAGGTGCACTAGAATGTCCAGGAATTATGCCAAACTTCTCACTTGAAGTGCCCAGAAGGTTAGGTTAGGGTTTGTTGCAGCTGCACAATTAGAAACCCTAGCTGCACCTACAACTAGTGCCACAATGAGCTTAAAAAATAACTTCCATGCTACCTTTCAGTGGTTATACTGTCCTGAAGGTGGTGTGGGCCCATAACCTGTTAAGATGTGCTTTTTTAACCATAGACAATATAACAATATTGTCACCCAACCATAGACATGTAGCCACCCTCGAGCATTGTAACCTTGACAGATAGAATAATTCTGGAAGTAGTACCAGACCCAAAAGATAACCAAGAGATAGTGCACCTTTCTCCAAAGGTAGTGTACCAAGTAGAAAGTCCAAATACTAGAAACCAAGATGAAAACCCAACGACAGTAGCTACAGTTGCACTCCTCCTCTAGACTTGCACACCACTTGAATTGAGTGTGAGTGTGTGTCAAATTGAGCTCAAGCACCTTCTATTTATACTGTTCTTTGTCACCTATCTAGGTTGACTTCTCCTTTTAGAGGCTAATACTTTAATATTAATTATTTTATTAAGCCAACTTGTCTTCTAGGGTTTCTACACATTTGTTTAGGGTTTCTCTAGCTTCTGAAATATTCTAATCTACTCAAAGGTTACACATGGAGGCTGATACCTCTCGTAACTACCATAAAATCAAAAGGTAGCACAATCCAAAAACTAGTAGTTCCATGCAAATACCTAAAAACACTCTTTTATTTTGTCCAATGCTCCTTCCTTGGTTTTGACATATACCTGCTCAAAACTCCCACTACATGTGCAATGTCTGGTCTATTAAATACCATTTTGTACATCAAACTACCAACCACACTCACATATGGAACACGAGACATGTCCTCTTCCTCTTCCTATGTCTTGGGACACTGATCCACTTATAAATTTACACCTACAAGAATAAGAACCTTGGCCAATTTACATCCCTGCATATTAAACCTCCACAACATTGTCTCGACATATTTTCTATTATTTAACCATAGTTTCCTATTTTCCCGATCTCTTTTAATTTACATTCCTAAAATTAAAGTTGTAGCACCAAGATCCTAGATAATCTCCTTGTCGTTTTGACATCCTGGATAATCTCCTTGTCATTTCGTATCAGCAAGATATCATCCACATACAAGACCAAATAAATAAGATGATCACCAATTAATTTGAAATACACACAATGATCTACTTTACTCCTTTTGAAGCCAAGTCCCAAGATATAAGTATCAAATTTTTGATACCACATCCTTAGTGCTTGCCTTAACCCATATAGGGACTTTTTCAGCTTGCATACCAACTCTTTCATTCCCTTCATAGCAAATCTTTTTGGCTGCTTCATGTAGATTTCTTCTTCCAGATCCCCATGTAGGAATGTCGTCTTCACATCCATCTATTCTACTTCAAAATAAAACACAGCAGCAACAAATAGAAGAAATCTAATAGAAGTTAACTTGGCAACATGAGAAAAAAATTCACCAAAGTCAATTCCCTCTACCTGGGAATACCCTTTTGCTACTAATTGAGCTTTGTATTTATCTACTTTTCCTTCTGCATTCAACTATTTTTAAACACCCATTTGTTGCCACTAGTATTTCTTATAGTCGGAAACTCTACTAGATCCAAAGCCTCATTCTTTTCCAAGGCTGGCCTTTTTCTAGAGTTTTCCATCCTTTGAATCCACCGCCTCCCTAACAGTTCTAGGATCATAATCAGTAATAGACAAATCAAAATTTGAATGGAAATTAGGTGGAGTATACCTTTATGATTTCCTTCTTTCCCAAATCGATCTCCTGAATATTGGAGTATGAGGATCTTCTTCTTTTGATTCTTGTTCTTTTTTAGAGTCTGATTCATCAGCCTTCAACTCAAACTTTATTTTCTCTGGTTCTTCCTTCCTTCGTAGAAATTCATGCTTGAGAACATCGTTTATTTCAATAAATACCACATCTCATCTATACACTACCTTTTTAGTTTATTGGTTCCAAAGATTATAACCTTTCATACCATCTTTATACCTTATAAAGATACACTTTCATCCTTTTCATATACGTTACTCATGTTTTCCTTTAGAACATGAAAATAGGCATCACAACCAAATACCCTTATATGTGTGATAGAAGGATTCTTACCACTCCATACCTCGTGTTGAGTATTTTAATCTAGTGCTAATGAGGGTGCTCAATTCACCAGGTAACATGTAGTATCCACTGCCTCTGCCCAAAATTCTTGTCCGAACTTGGTACCACTGAGCTTCCACCTTTCTTTTTCCATTAGCGTCATGTTCATCCTTTCTACAAATCCATTCTTTTGAGGTGTATATGGAGTAGTCCTCTTCCTTTCTATACCACACTTCTTACATAATTCTTCGAATTCATTTCTGTAGAACTCTCCACCATTATCCATCCTCATCACTTTAATTATTTTCTCTGTTTGATTCTCCACAAGAGCCTTAAACTATTTAAACCTATCAAAGACTTCATATTACTTCTTGAGGAAATATATCCATGTATTCCTCAAGAATTCATCTATAAATTAGACATAGTACACATATTTTCCCAATGATGGAACCGACATAGGTCCAAACACATCACTGTGCACCAACTTTAAGGTTCCCTCTACTCTCGTTTCACCAGAGGAGAATCTTACCCAATTTTTTTCCCATATTTACAATGTTAATGGAAATCAAAATCCATAGAGCTCTTAGACATACCTTTACTCTGTATTAATTGAAACCCCCTCTATATGATATGCCCCGATATTTGATGCCACAACATATCCTTTTCTCCAGAGACTATAGGAGTTTTTTCTTCTTTGGATCCAATATCAAGAACAATGGAACTATTAAAACCATCACTAATAGTGCTTCCGTGCAACTTATACATAGTTCCAATCTAAACTCCCTTCAGCAACATCATTGCTCCTTGAACCATCCTACAGGTTTCTTTCTCAAACACTATTTTTACCCCTACATTGTCCATTTTTCTTACCAAAATCAAATCTCTGTCCAATTGTGGGATGTGCAAAACACAAGGGAGTGTTATAATCCTTACATCCATGAGCTTCAAATTGACTTTTCCTCATCCTATGATTTTGGGTGTCGAGTCATCACCTCCATCATACCTTTCTTATTCACAAAACCACTCTCTGTGAGGAGTCATATGAAAAGATTCACCTGAGTCAACCAACCATGCCTCATAATCTACATGTGTGCTTGAAGAGGGAAAGTACATATCTCTTCCTTCTTCTGTGAATTTTTTTTCTTCTATAGAAGGGACATCATCAAATCCCTTCCCTCTCTCAACACTTTTGGATCTAAATTGCTTCTTGAAGTGCCCTTGTTTTCCACATCTCCATCATACCTTTAAAAACTTTCTAGGAGATTTAGATCTTCTCTTAGATTTAGATCTCCCACTTGAGGACTTATATCTATTTCTTTCCTGGGAATTTCCTCTTACAAATAATGCATCTGCGCTCTTTCCTCCCATGTTCTTCCGCCTCATCTCTTATGACAACAAAGATGAGATCACATCATCAAAACTTAAAGTAGTTGTATTACTACCTATGGCCGCAACCTGACTATCCCATGAGTCTGGTAAAGAGAACAGTAAACTAATACACTTATATTCATCATAAATCTTAATATCAATAGATAATAGTTGACTCACCATAGTATTGAAGGCATTCATATGCTCTATCACTAAGTCTCCATCTTTCATCCCTAGGTTATACAACTTCTTCCGCATGAACAATTTATTTACCAACGACTTAGACTAATACAAAATCCCTAACGTATCCCATAATTCCTTGGTTGTAGCTTCCCCTAACACATTCAGTAATACTAAATATGAGATACACCACCATATTATGCTATGTTCCTTCCAATCCAACCTTTTCTAGTCTTTTGTTGACGTTCTAGAAGGTGCAGTACCTGGATCCACCACGATCCACTAATATTTTTCTACCAACATATATTCCATATTGAGCTTCCATAGCTCAAAACTTTTCCCATTAAATTTCTTTATTTCTATTTTTTAATTTCTTTCCATTTCTTTTCACCTAAAAAAACAATACTGCATATCTCCCACTGTAACAAGGTTGATAACAAACCTGAGCCAAACTCTTAGCCACAAAGGGGTCCCCCTGAAGCCAATAAAAAATATGATACCAAATGTATATTTTAACCTTGTACAATTCATTACTGCAAACATATTCTTAATAAAAATAGAAAAAATACAATGGCACTCACACACACACACACACATTACACAGATATTTTTACCTTGGAAACACAAACTGGGAAAACTAGTAACTTGTTCATAGTCGCACCTCTAATATTATTTATTCATCAACTTCTTCATTGTTTACAATAAAATTTACATATGGTATCATGCGACATCCAAACCCCTAATTCATTGACCCAGATTAGTCAACAACCCTAATTCCTTAACAGGAATTAGAAAATCATCGACAAAAACCATGTGTTGAAACACCACAAAATATGGATGCAAAAAATCACCCTTTTTTTTTTTGGAGCTACCACCCCCAAACCCCCTTACTCCCATACCAGTGTACATTACATAGGACCAATATTGCAAAGAATATAACACATACCCAACATCTTATGAATGAGCATAGCCGACACATTGCTTTCTTTAGGGATAAGCTACCACCAATGTAGCTAGTTTGTGTGCTTTGCATTTTATAGTCTTTTGTATTCCATTCATTAATATAATATGGATTTCACTATATTTTCTTGTTCTCTGCTATGTTTTCATTTGTATCTCATTTTGTTCTCAATATTATCTAGATATGTGTGTGTGTGTGTGTGTGTGTTATTTAATTATTACAATAGAATGGGACATTGCGTCCTCCCCTGCTTAGAATGAGGAAAACAAAGAAACAAAATTTGTTGAATCGATCTAACATATCCAACAAGAAGGTCATGATATTATGTAGAAATCAAACACCAAGTATAAGTAGTGACACAAACAACATTTGGTTCCACACTAGTTTCATGTTGGTGACAAGGTATGGTCGCACTTGGAGAAACAGGAACTCACAGGCCCCCACAAGTAGCTCAAACCACTCTGATATGGGCCTTACACTATCACCAAGGCTATGGGTGAGAATGTTTTTAAATTGAATCTTCCACCTTTCCTCGACATACACCCCATATCTAATGTGGACTTTCATCATTCATACTTTCCACCTCCATAGCAGACCTTGGAGATGGAAGATCACTTGCAATTTACAAAGATTAACCTTGACTATATTGAGAAATCTATAGTGGGTAGAATCATGGACACCAAGATGAAGAGCACCTGCTAACAGGTCATACAACTTTATTGCAATGTCAAAGAAATGATTCTTCTTCACTAGGGAAAGTGGTTTACCAAAAAACAAAGTGAATAGAAGTTCCCCCATTTGGGATAGGGACTTGATGCAATAGGGAGTTGTGTATATGTACTTTATGTTTGTTACATTATCTCCCCTTAAAATATGATTTTTCCTCAATTTTAAATTGGGAAAGGTTATGTATTCATCATTTCCTTTGTTGATTTCACCTGATGATTTTACCTTATGTTGCCATAATCGAAGAAATGAGACAATATGATTTTTAATGAAGTGAACATAATGTTGTAATGTTGAAGGGTCAGTCCACCTTAGTTCTATCCTCTATGAATCTATACATTTATATGGTTCTTAGATAGAAATTTTTGTGTTGTGATTCCAAATATGACTTCTATTTTGAGACATAGTCATACTGGTATTAATATTGTTTATAATGTAGTTCAAATTGTTGGTTGTGGAGCTTGATTATATTCCTAATTCAGAGGTTTGTTTCAGTCGTGCTTGGACCCCATTCCCTAATGGGGGGTGTGGAGGAGCTTTCCCCCCCACAACTGTCGCCAACTGGCTCCATGGGGGGCGACGACAATTTTTGCAGTCCCCCCCAGTGGGGGATTCAAGGGAAGCTCCCCCGAAGCAAAATATTGGGAAAAAATGCCTTGTAAAATATTGTAATTTCATAGTCAATCTGGACCGTTCATTATAAGGTCACAGATCTAACGGTAGAAGTTATTTTAGGGATTTTTTCCCTAGAAGGAAACCCTCTTTTATGAGGGAATTGTATTGCGGCTTCGTATTATCGCAATTATTGTATTATGAGAGAGGAGACTGTGAAAGGAAGAAGATGAAGTTACAACAATTGAGTTGTAGGTTGTATCCCTTCATTTTGTTGGATAATAAAAAGGAAGGACCTGACAATTTATCTAGTGAACGTAGCCCACACTGGGTGAACCACGTATATCTGTGTCTCTATTGTATTTTGTATCTTCTTTGTTTTATTTTTGCATTTGTTTTATTTTATTGCTCTGCGATCTTGTTTTTCTAACACAAATACTATATTTGTGTAGATTAATGTTGATACATTGATTGGTTAAAGTGTTGACTCTTGCAAATGTTGAGTAAGTGTTCTTGTAACATTTCCCACTCCTTCACTATTGTAATATCCCATGGAAATCGATATTAATAAATAGTAGGTTGACACATATCTTCTCTCCAAACCATAGTTTCTTCTTTTATTCCACCGAGTGATATGATCCATTGATGGGTGAATGTAATGTGGTAATGACAGTTTTGAAATCCTTTACTATACTTTCACAATGATTAACTTTAGTGGATAATTACTTTAATAATTCTAGGCCTTGATATATGGTTGACTGAATCTCGCATAATGGTAGAAAATAAGTGCAAGATGATCTAACAAATTTCTTATGGTTGCTTAGAGGTGGCCAATTTAATACTATATAATTCTCCCCTAGTGATAATTACAAATTCCTCTAATGTTGGCAACAATTGATCTTCACGAAACTTCAATGTATGGAAGTGAAATATTCAATTTGTAATGGAATAATCTATGTTAAATGAAATTTTTGTACTTTAAATGGTCAAGTGTTGATTTGTGGTCAAAGACATAGAATCAAGAAAATTTGAAATTTGTGTGGCCAAGTCCAAAATCATTAGAAGTGCCCTTGAAGGGGCTTTGATACTAATGTAATGAACATTAGTGCATTTGCAAAGAATGGTGGGCCTAATGGTTAAGAACATGTGTTTCATCCTTGGAGACCGTAGGTTCAAATCTAGAGAGGGGTAGGGTATGTATACCTTCGTAGACTTTAGCAGTCAAATCGTTGCGCGAAGGGGGTCCCTTGTCCCACAAACAAGGGAATATAATACAACATAATACAACAGTGTGTCATCCCATGCTTAGAATGAGGCAAACAAAGAAAAAAAAATTGTTGAATGGATCCAACATATCCAACAAGAAGGTCATGATATTATGTAGAAATCAAACACCAAGTATAAGTAGTGATACGATCAACATTTGGTTCTACACTACTTTCGGGTTAGTGAAAAGGTATGGTTACACTTGTAGAAAGAGAGATCGACAAGTCCCCACACATTTCTCAATCCACTCGAATATGGGCCTTACACTATCATCAAGGCTATGGGTGAGAATGTTTTTAAATTGAATCTTCCACCTTTCCTTGACTTACACCCTATATTTAATGTGGAGTTGTATCGTCCATACTTTGCAACTTTGTGGAAAACCTTGGATATGGCAGAGCATTTGGACATTACAAAGCTCAACAATGACAATATTGAGTAAGCTACAATGGATCGAACCATGAACACCAAGTTGAAGAGTACCCGCTAACAAGACATACAACTTTATTGCAATGTCAAAGCAAGGCAACTTCTTCACTACAACAAAAGGTTTACCAAAAACTAGAGTGAGTATATGGTCCCTCATTTGGGATAGGGACTCGACACAATGGGAACTATTTCTACTCAAAGGGAAAAGATCGGTTCACATGGACACCTAGGTCTATCTAAAAAATAGTCAGGGATGATATTGACAGTTTTAGGATCATGATTTTTTGATGTATTTTTCAGGGCTTTCTCATGCATTTTTGGGGCATTTATGCTCGATGGCTGGGGACATGACTCAACATGCTAATATTTTTTACAACAAGCTAAAGAAAACCAAAAACAAAGCATCAAAGAAAAGGTTTCAATCTTGACGAGTCTCCCCATTTTTCAAAGAACTTAGATTCATCGAGCGCAATGTTCCTAGTCATTGCTACTCGTGTTGGGGTTAGAGCTCTTGTATTTTAGGGTTTTTTGCTTAAGCATTTTTTCACATGACTATAAAATGTAGTTTCAAAGTCTTTGTCATGAATTTTTTAGCAATTTTGTATTGTTAAATATATCACAATGTTTCCTACCATTCATTTTACTAATAAATTTTTCCTTTCATTATAATATTGTTATTTTCAATACAATTTTTTCTTATTATCTACACAATATTATATTATTTCATTTCATTCTTAATCCAATCTAAATCAATAAATATGAATTCCACATCATTCATTGCTATTGTGATTTCATTTGATTGTACTCAAATAATAAATAATAAGTGATCGGCTATGGTAATGATGAGGAGGAAGAGGATTGAGAAGAGTGTTAACAATAATGGTAGTTGAGGTCGATGGTGATCTTCATAAAGCCAAAGGTGGTGTCAATGATGAATGAGTTTTCTTGTTTTTCTCTCCACTCTTATCGCAACCAAGAGTGAAACATAATCTATACAATTATTTCGTGCCTTTTGAGGCCTCCCCTCAATTGGCCCCCACAATTTGGTTTTGTAAATCCATAAATTTTCAATGTTCCTATCACATTTATTCATCTAAAAATGGAATACTTTATTGGGTATACTCACATATAACGATAAGACTTGTTCACGTTGGATTTAGATGGGATTTATATAGTTAAATTAATACTAAGTTTGAGGCTTAGTCTATGGGCTTGGTCTCTCACTACTCTTTTAAGTCTAAGAAAGCAAATTTTTAATGATGTTTGAGGCTTAGTTTAAATTTAATTAAGAAAATTTGTATTGATGTTTGAGGTTTAGTTTATGGTATAATAATTAGTGTGATTGGTGTAATGGTAAGTCCTAAATTATGAAGTTGATATACTAAAATTACTATGGTACTTTTTATTATGTATTATTGACTTTATTGTAACAATTTATTTCTTATTCGTATCATTTTTTTAGCGAACTTCATTGTATGTCTCACCAAACCCTCATGAAATGTTGATTCATAGTCTCTGATATGCAAATTTGTTCTCTCCTTGATTTGTGAGTATGATACACAATGTAGGATAAAGTGTTGTTCAAGTGTTGCTTAGTTTCTACCTCCCCATTTCTAGATACTTGACATAACCTTTACTCCCACAATTCTTTTAGCTATTCCCACTTTCTTTCACATATCAACCTGAGTGAGTTTGTTGTTAGTTATATACTATTATCTCCTTTTTCATGTTATGGGATGTTAAGCTTCAAGTAGTTTTGCACTTTGATCTCCACCTGTTTGTTCAAGTGGTTTATGCAGTGTCTTTGTTTTTGTTTGGCGTGTTTTTCTCCATTTCCCCTTCTTGTAACATTCTTATACATGACTTAACACCTTTTTATTAGATGGGCATCTTCCCTCTTCTATATCTTTGTATTCAAAGTATTCTCTCCACTCTGTTCCATGTTTTCTTCCTCTTTTTTAATTTATCTTAACTGAATTTTAATAGGAATTGTGTTGTTGTTGTTTATATTTGAATAGAATTAGTATCTCCAATTTTATTGAGTATAGTCTTGTTTCATATTAAAAATATTTTGTGATGATCATTTTTATTCTTAATCACTCAATATCAAATATTCTTATATTCATTTATTTTCATTTTATATGTTTTTAAATATATTTAGTTTTCCTAATACTTTATCTTATTATATCTATGATGATGGGTAGAGTATTCACTCAAAACATTGGAGGTTTGTAAACCTTAAACATAGATTTTATCTATTAAATTCTCTAACATAATTAAATATTTTTTAAATAATATAAAAACAAATTTATTTTTCCTAATATTTTAATTTATTTTTTTAAATATTTAAAAATAAATAAAATATTAATTATTATTTTGCATGTTTTAATCTTAATACCAAAAATATAGTTTTTATATTTCAATTCATTTTTTATATATATGTGGAGAAGATGGAGTATAAAGAAAGAATGTCATGCATTGCATCTAAGTGCATGGATGTTATAGATGTTTAAAATGAATTAAAATATGTTATATATAATATGTAAAAGATATGCATAATGATTAATAGTTTTGAAAAATAAATTAAATATAAACATCAAGTGAGTTCTTCCTTACATGCGAATCTCATAGAATATCACCATGGATTGGCATAATGACACGTGTTAATGAAGTGAGGAAGTGGTACATCTCTCATATTTTATGTTCATTATTTATTTGGTGCACTTAGTTTCAACCAAGAAGATTTAAAAACATATATTTAAAATTTTTAAAATAATGATATGGAAAAGCTATTCAATTATATTAATAAATATGAAGCTCTGCATTCATGTGTTCTTTGAGTGTAATGACTATATTCTCAATGGAGACATTTTTCTTATTATTAATATTAAAAGTGCCCTTAAAGTGAAGACACTTTATTGATATTCTTATGATAAGTTTAAGGATAATAAAGATTGAATATTATTCATTCGAAAATAAATTCGAGATTAAATGTTATTTATTTTAACGTAAGTCAAAAAATATTGGACATTTAATTATTTCTGATTATGACATTACCATATCGAGATATTTTCATTTAAAGTTAAGTCTAAGAATATATTTTTCAACAAAAACTCGGAAATTTGAATTATAAAAAATGGTGCAGTTGGAACCGTTGAGAGGTTACAAAGTCTTTCAAAATTCGGGCCAATCCGAGGTCTCAATTGAACTACTCCTACAAGCTACGAATGATTGTTTCAAATACTCAGATGACAACTTCACATAGAACAATTTTACTGAATACACTCGGAAAAAGACTCTGAGGATAAGATTGAAGAGACATTGCATCTAAATTATCTTGTTGGGGAATAGCTCGCCTTTTTAACTGACTTGCGGGCCTGACTTCGTGTGACCATTGGATTTGAGGGTACATGTGTTTTCTTATTCTTTTTTACTTCCATCCAATCTTCATTTGTCGATGTTGGGGCATTTGAGATGCCTATGATTCCTGGATTGTCTTGATGTGAAACTTCTTGCTTTTCCTGAACCAAAATCTCAACTATCTTAGCTTGAACTTCCCGTCGTGTCGCTATTTCTTCAGCTTCAATAGCGTCATCTACCCAACTTGCCATAGGACTGAAGTTGGGGAGAGCTTGCCTATCTTTACCCGATTCTGGAGAATCCAAATCCTCTTTTTTCACGAGCTTCCGAGGTGTTTCTTGTTGTGTTTCAAAATGCTCGATAATCTCTGATGTGACAATGAGATCCTCTATTTCATATTTTGATTCGTCCAAAACATGTTTTATAATTGGTGAGTCCTTAATGGAGGGAGCGAAGCTAGATTTTAAAGGAGCTTCTTTGGACCCCTCCATGGGAGGGGCAACATTTGAAGAGACATCCTTGGAAATAAGTTGATGATTAATGTGGGATCCAACCCACTGGGTTGATTTTCATTGTTTTCGAGCTTTCTTAGGACCCATGGGACATTGGGCTGCCAAGTGTCCCATGGAAAAACAAGCTGGACACCGTAAAGAAATTTTTTCATCGTCCAAATTTTGAGTCCATGAGTAGTTATCCCCTGTCAAGATGATTTCGGTTGGAAACCCTTTGCTGAAATCCATTCTACACAGATCTGAGCATACATGCAGATGTATTTTTCTGTTTTAGGGAATCATAAATGGAACCTTCCGAAAGCATTACCGATGGAACGGAGATAGGATAAGCCCCAAAGATGCAAGGGCAAGTTTGGGAGCCTAACCCAAACAGGGGATGAAGATAACGAATCTTTCGAAGGATCGAAAGAAGGAGACCAGGGCTTACAGAATAAACCAGAGCTACCCCAGAACCAAGGGTCGGAACTGAAGATCAAATCTCTATCTTCTTGAAGATCAAACTCAGCAATGAAAAAACCTTGAGCACATGAGTGAATGAAAACATCACCTTTCAAAACTGGCAACCAAGATCTCGAGATCCAATCATGAAGATTAACAAGACAAGGCCATAGGCCATTAAAACGACAAATGGGTGCCGTGGAGCTGAGGCGAGCTAATTTGGAAATAGTGTCCTTCCTCAAAGAGATGGAAGGGGCTGAATCCTCTTGCACCAAACACAACGAAGGAGTTAAATTCCTCTTGACTGCATCACAGAACGAGCTTCCATGGACAGAAAAAGAACAAGAGGGAGAGCTCTTGAAAAGGCTCCTCAGTGGCCCACCAGAGGGTTCAAACAGGGAAGATTCAAGGCTTGGAGTAGAGGATCCGAGGAAAGGAGCACCAATGGGAGAAGAAGCCGCCATTTTTGGAGAAGAACCTACAAACGAGCCCCGTACACGCAGGACGACCACGAGAGAGTGTGAGTGGCCAGGGCTAAACCCTAGCCACTGAAACCACTACGTCGAATGGGCGTTGCTCGCTCCTGCATGACGCAAAACTAAAGCTAAGTTTAATAATATTACAAATTGAATATTATTTATTTTTTATGATGGTAATTATTAATATTTGTTAGAATTAATAATGTTGATATGATAATGTTGATTAATGTCCATTGAAACCAAACTTTATAATTGCTTATTTTACTTTATAATTGTTTAATATTAAAAGCATTAATCACTCGACAAACATTTTAATCTTCCAAATATATTTTTGTCATTTAAAAAAAAAAAACTTATTCACACCCAAAATTATTTGGTGTTACCAGCTCAAAAAAAAAAAACTTATTCACACCCAAAGTTATTTGGTGTTACCAGCTCACCCTTAATAAGACAATATGACATAGAAAAGGGAGAGGGTGCCCCTTCCCATCCGATTTTTTAGAAGTAGCTTTAAGAAAATGGGAAATAAAAACCATTGAAAACTAGGGGGAATGGTCTTTTCTCCAATAAAAGAAAATAATATCACTGAACTCATTGATAGTATTCTCATAATGAGAAAGTGGTTCTTCATTTAATGTAGATTTCTTGTAATATCTTCAATATTAGATGATATTTATTCAGTTGATCTCACACATGTTGAAATTTTAGGAAGCATTGGATGTGTTCATGTTTGAAAAAGGGTCTATTAGATAAATTTCAAGGTAAAAATTAGGTCTAAAAAAAGTGATGTCAACATTAACTTTAAGAGAGTTAATAGGACTCAAGATGATGATGTCAATATAAGGGTAAAAATTTTGGAGGGAAAAAAAAATGTTTTCATCATATTTTCAACTTATCTTCTTGTAAGTTTACTTTTAATTTCAAGTGTAGGCACTCACATCCAATGAGTATCCACTCTACATACTTTTGATACACCCATGGTGAGATAAACTAGAAAGAACATGTCACTGAAAAGAACAAAATGATAGGTCAATTCAACAAAAATGATGAGTCAATGATAGTTTTTATTCTTAATCACTCAATATCAAATATTTTTATATTCATTTATTCTCATTATATATGTTTTTAAATAGATTTAGATTTCATAATATTTTATCTTATTATATTTATGATGATGGATAGAGTATCCACTCAAAACATTGAAAATTTGTAAACTTTAAACATAGTTTTTATCTATAAAATTTTCTAACATAATTAAATATTTTTTAAATAAATATGAAAACAAATTTATTTTTTCTAATATTTTAATTTATTTTTTAAAATATTAAAAAATAAATCAAATATTAATTATTATTGTGCATGTTTTAATCTTAATACCAAAAATATAGTTTTTATCTTTTAATTCCTTTTTTATATGTCTGTGGGGGGAGAAGATGGAGTGTTTGAAGATGGAGTATAAAGAGAGAATGTGATGCATTGCATCTAAGTGCATAGATGTTTAAAATGAATTAAAATATGTTATATATAATATGTAAAAGATATGCATAATGATTAATAGTTTTGAAAAATCAATTAAATATAAACACCAAGTGGGTTCTTCCTTACATGTGAATCTCATAGAATATCACCATGGATTGGCATAATGACACTAGTTAATGAAGTGAGGAAGTGGTACCATCTTTCATATTTTATATTCATTATTTATTTGGTGCATTTAGTTTCAACAAAGAAGATTTAAAAACATATATTTTAAAATTTTAAAATAATTTTAAAATAATGATATGAAAAAGCTATTCAATTATATTAATAAATATGAAGCTGTGCATTCATGTTCTTTTGATTGTAATG
>JASDQU010371799.1:26619-38023 GCA_032191745.1 Picea mariana | reverse complement strand
AACATCATTAGTTTCACAACCGCACCTTTTTGAGTAAGAAAAGCCACTAAAAGTAATGCTATAATTTAAAATTGATTAGTAACGATTTTATTTGTATAGGGTGCACAAACTAGATTAGGATTTAGAGCCTTGGAATAGGATTTTGTGAGTAAACTTCTCCAAGGCTATTAAATCATTGGCAGTTGACGCATGGTGTATTTCCTTTCTCTTATTTTCTATTTTAGGGTAATCCCTTTTGTAGTTTCCATAATCATGGCATCCATAACATTGTACCTTTGACGTATCTCTCTTATGATTGAATTTATTTTCTAAACCAAATCTTTTCTTACCTCCATGTCTCTTAAACTTTGTTGCATAGGCTTGAGCATCCTCTTCCTTTTGAGATATTCCTTTTTAGTTTATCCTTGTCTCTTCTTGTGAGAAATAGGTCCAAAGTTATTCAATATTTGGAAACTCCTTCCTTGTGTTCATGCTTGCAACAAATACATCCCATGATCTAGAGAGACCATTAAGTGCAATATTCACAATTTCATTTTCTGGAATAAATTCTTCAGTGAATTGTAGTTGATCTCTCAACTGATAAATCCTTACAAAGTATGAGTCTACATTATCATCCTTAGTCATATTTGTGTCATGAAGCTCATTCTTTAGACTCATCACTTGTCTAATATTTTTGACTGCAAAGAGGTTAGTTAGGGCATCATACATATTCTTGGATGAGTCAATATTTGATATGTAGGGTATCAAGTGATCTTTTACATAGTCCACAATGATACTCATGACATTGATGTCATTATTCCTTGAAATTCTCCATTGTTGCATCATTCTGAGGTTCATTTTCTTTTCCTGCTTCAAACTATGGTTCCACGACCTTGCCTTTCACGATATCTAGAGCCTTGTTCTTGGAAAGGATAAGGTAAATCCTTGTCTTCCATGCTATGAAGTGTGAATATCCTTCTAGATTTTTTTTTGTCTTAATATAGTAAGTCATGACTACCTTTGACTTTAACTTTGACCATTCAAACATTGACTTTGACCAAAAAAATCAACCTTGACCTTTTTTCTTGTTGACAGTACCAAGAGGTGTACTAGGATAAGGTGCACTAGAATGTCCAGGAATTATTCCAAACTTCTCACTTGAAGTGCCCAGAAGGTTAGGTTAGGGTTAATTGTTGCAGCTGCACAATTAGAAACCCTAGCTACACCTACAACTGGTGCCACAATGAGCTTAAAAAACAACTTCCACGCTATCTTTCAGTGGTTATACTATCCTGAAGGTGGTTTGGGCCCATAACCTGTTAAGATGTGCTTGTTTAACCATAGACAATATCACAATATTGTCACCCAACCAAAGGCATGCATCCACCCCCGAGCATTGTAACCTTGACAGATAGAATAATTCTGGAATAGTACCAGACCCAAAAGATAACCAAGAGATAGTGCACCTTTCTCCAAAGTAGCGTAACAAGTAGAAAGTCCAAATACTAGAAACCAAGACCAAAACCCAACTACAGTAGCTACAGTTGCACTCCTCCTCTAGACTTGCCCACCACTTGAATTGAGTGTGAGTGTGTGTCAAATTGATCTCAAGCACCTTCTATTTATACTGTTCTTTGTCACCTATCTAGGTTGACTTCTCTTTTTAGAGGCTAATACTTTAATATTAATTATTTTATTAAGCCGACTTGTCTTCTAGGGTTTCTACACATTTGTTTAGGGTTTCTCTATCTTCTGAAATATTCTATTCTAGTTAGAGGTTACACATGGAGGCTGATACCTCCCATAAATACCATAATATCAACAGGTAGCACAATCCAAAAACTAGTAGTTCCATGCAAATACTTGAAAACACTCTTTTCTTTTGTCCAATGCTCCTTCCTTGGTTTTGACATATACCTGCTCAAAAATCCCATTGCATGTGCAATGTCTGGTCTATTACATACCATTTTGTACATCAAACTACCAACCACACTCACATATGGAACATGAGACATGTCCTCTTCCTCTTCCTTGTGTCTTGGGACACTGATCCACATATAACTTTGTACCTACAAGAATAGGAACCTTGGCCAATTTACATCCCTACATATTAAACCTCTACAATATTGTCTCGACATATTTCCTATTATTTAACCAGATTTTCCTATTTTCCCGATCTCTTTTAATTTACATTCCTAAAATTAAATTTGTAGCACCAAGATCCTGGATAATCTCCTTGTCGTTTTGTATCAACAAGATATCATCCACATACAAGACCAAATAAATAAGATGATCACCAATTAATTTGAAATACACACAGTGATCTACTTTACTCCTTGTGAAGCCAAGTCCCAAGATATAAGTATCAAATTTTTGATACCACATCCTTAGTGCTTGCCTTAACCCATATAGGGACTTTTTCAGCTTGCATACTGGCTCTTTCATTCCCTTCACAGCAAATCCTTTTGGCTGCTTCATGTAGATTTCTTCTTCCACATCCCCATGTAGGAATGTTGTCTTCACATCCATCTATTCTACTTCGAAATAAACTGTAGCAGCAACAGATAGAAGAAATCTAATAGAATTTAACTTGGCAACATGAGAAAAAAATTCACCAAAGTCAATTCCCTCTACCTAGGAATACCCTTTTGCTACTAACTGAGCTTCGTATTTATCCACTTTTCCTTCTGCATTCAACTATTTTTAAACACCCATTTGTTGCCACTGGTATTTCTTCTAGTCAGAAACTCCACTAGATCCAAAGCCTCATTCTTTTCCAAGGCTGCCATTTCTTCAACCATGGCCTTTTTCTAGAGTTTTACATCCTTAAATCCACTGCCTCCCTAACAGTTCTAGGATCATAATCAGTAATAGACAAATCAAAATTTGAATGGAAATTAGGTGGAGTATACCTTTATGATTTCCTTCTTTCCCAAACTGATCTCCTAAATATTGGAGTAAGAGGATCTTCTTCTTTTGATTCTTGTTCTTTTGTAGAGTGTGATTCATCAACCTTCAACTCAAACTTTATTTTCTCTGGTTCTTCCTTCCTTGGTAGGAATTCATGTTTGAGAACATCTTTTATTTCTATAAATACCACATCTTGGCTATACACTACCTTTTTAGTTTATTGGTTCCAAAGATTATAACTTTTCAGACCATCTTTATACCTTATAAAGATACACTTTCATCCTTTTAATATAAGTTACTCATGTTTTCCTTTAGAACATGAAAATAGGCATCACAACCAAATACCCTGATATGTGTGATAGAAGGATTCTTACCACTCCATACCTCGTGTTGGGTATTTTAATCTAGTGCTAATGAGGGTGCTCAATTCACTAGGTAACATGTAGTATCCACTACCTCTGCCCAAAATTCTTGTCCGAACTTCGTACCACTGAGCTTCCACCTTTCTTTTTCCATTAGCGTCATGTTCATCCTTTCTACAAATCCATTCTTCTGAGGTGTATATGGATTAGTCTTATTCCTTGCCATACCTCACTTCTTACATAATTCTTCAAATTCATTTCTGTATAACTCTCCACCATTATCCATCCTCATCACTTTAATTGTTTTCTCTGGTTGATTCTCCACAAGAGCCTTAAACTATTTAAACCTGTCAAAGACTTCATATTACTTCTTGAAGAAATATATCCATGTATTCCTCAATAAATCATCTATAAACTAGACATAGTACACATATTTTCCCAATGATGGAACCGACTTCCCATCACTGTGCAACAACTTTAAGGTTCCCTCTACTCTTGTTTCACCAGAGGAGAAGCTTACCCAATTTTTTTTCCCATATATACAATGTTAATGGAAATCAAAATCCATAGAGCTCTTAGACATACCTTCAACCATACCTTTACTGTGTAGTAGTTGAAACCCCCTCTATATGATATGCCCCAATATTTTATGCCACAACATATCCTTTTCTCCAGAGACTGTAGGAGTTTTTTCTTCTTCGTATCCAATATCAAGAACAATGGAACTATTAAAACCATCACTAATAGTGCTTCTGTGCAACTTATACATAGTTCCAATATGAACTCCCTTTAGCAACACCATTGCTCCTTGAACCATTCTACGGGTTTCTTTCTCAAACACTATTTTTACCCCTGCATTGTCCATTTTTCTTACCAAAATCAAATTTCTGTCCAATCGTGGGATGTGCAAAACACAAGGGAGTGTTATAATCCTTACATCCATGAGCTTCAAATTGAGTTTTCCTCGTCCTATGATTTTGGGTGTCGAGTCATCACCTCCATCATACCTTTCATATTCACAAGACCACTCTCTGTGAGGAGTCATATGAAAAGATGCACCTGAGTCAACCAACCATGCCTCATAATCTACATGTGTGCTTGAAGAGGGAAAGTACATATCTCCTCCTTCTTCTGTGAATTTGTTTTCTTCTATAGAAGGGACATCATCAAATCCCTTCCCTCTCTCAACACTTTTGGATCTACATTGCTTCTTGAAGTGCCCTTGTTTTCCACATCTCCATCATACCTTTAAAAAATTTATGGGAGATTTAGATCTTCCCTTAGATTTAGATCTCCCACTTGAGGACTTAGATCTATTTCTTTCTTGGGAATTTCCTCTTACAAATAATGCATCTGCGCTCTCTCCTTCCATGTTCTTCCGACTCATCTCTTATGAAAACAAACATGAGATCACATCATCAAAACTTAAAGTAGTTGTATTACTACCTATGGCCACAACCCGACTATCCCATGAGTCTGGTAAAGAGAACAGTAAACTAATAAACTTATATTCATCATAAATCTTAATATCAATAGATAATAGCTGACTCACCATAGTATTGAAGGCATTCATATGCTCTATCACTAAGTCTCCATATTTCATCCCCAGGTTATACAACTTCTTCCGCATGAACACTTTATTTACCAACGACTTAGACTAATACAAAATCCCTAACTTATCCCATAATTCCTTGGCTGTAGCTTCACCTAACACATTCAGTAATACTAAATATGAGTTACACCACCATATTATGCTCTTTTCCTTCCAATCCAACCTTTTCTAGTCTTTTGTTGACATTCTAGAAGGTGCAATACCTGGATCCACCACGATCCACTAATCTTTTTCTACCAACATATATTCCATATTGAGCTTCCATAGCTCAAAACTTTTCCCATTAAATTTCTTTATTTCTATTTTTGAACTTCTTTCCATTTCTTTTTACCTAAAAAAACGATACTGCATATCTCCCACTGTAACAAGGTTGATCACAAACCTGAGCCAAACTCTTAGCCACAAAGGGGTCCCCCTGAAGCTAATGAAAACTATGATACCAAATGTATATTTTAACCTTGTACAATTCATTACTGCAAACATACTCTTAATAAAAACAGAAAAGATACAATGGCACACACACACACACACACACATTACATAGATATTTTTACCTTGGAAACACAAACTGGGAAAACTAGTAACTTGTTTAGAGTCGCACCTCTAATATTATTTATTCATCATCTTCTTCATTGTTTACAATAAAATTTACATATGGTATCATGTGACATCCAAACCCCTAATTCATTGAACCATATTAGTCAACAACCCTAATTCCTTAACCAAAATTAGAAAATCATCGACAAAAACCATGTGTTGAAACACCACAAAACATGGATGCAAAAAATCGGCCAAATTTTTTTTTTTTTTCTAGAGCTACCGCCCCCAAACCCCCTTGCTCCCATACCAGTGTACATTACATAGGACCAATATTGCAAAGAATATAACACATACCCAACATCTTATGAATGAGCATAGCCGACACATCTCTTTCTTTAGGGATAAGCTACCACCAATCTAGCTAGTTTGTGTGCTTTGCATTTTATAGTCTTTTGTATTCCATTCAATAATATAATATGGATTTCACTATATTTTCTTGTTCTCTACTATGTTTTCATTTGTATCTCATTTTGTTCTCAATATTATCTGGATATATGTGTGTGTGTGTGTGTGTGTGTGTGTGTGTGTGTGTGTTNGTTCTCTACTATGTTTTCATTTGTATCTCATTTTGTTCTCAATATTATCTGGATATATGTGTGTGTGTGTGTGTGTGTGTGTGTGTGTGTGTGTTATTTAATTATTACAATAGAATGGGACATTGCGTCCTCCCATGCTTAGAATGAGGAAAACAAAGAAACAAAATTTGTTGAATCAATCTAACATATCCAACAAGAAGGTCATGATATTATGTAGAAATCAAACACCAAGTATAAGTAGTGACACAAACAACATTTGGTTCCACACTAGTTTCATGTTGGTGACAAGGTATGGTCGCACTTGGAGAAAGAGGAACTCACAGCCCCCCACAAGCTCAAACCACTCCGATATGGGCCTTACACTATCACCAAGGCTATGGGTGAGAATGTTTTTAAATTGAATCTTCCACCTTTCCTTGACTTACACCCCATATCTAATGTGGACTTGCATTGTTCATACTTTCCACCTTCGTAGCAGACCTTGGAGATGGAAGATCACTTGCAATTTACAAAGATTAACCTTGACTATATTGAGAAAGATATAGTGGGTAGAATCATGGACACCAAGATGAAGAGCACCTGCTAACAGGTCATACAACTTTATTGCAATGTCAAAGAAATGAAACTTCTTCACTAGGGAAAGTGGTTTACAAAAAAACAAAGTGAGTAGAAGTTCCCCCATTTGGGCTAGGGACTTGATGCAATAGGGAGTTGTTTATATGTACGTTATGTTTGTTACATTATCTCCCCTTAAAATATGATTTTTCCTCAAATTTTAATTTGGGAAAGGTTATGTATTCATCATTTCCTTTGTTGATTTCACCTGATAATTTTTCCTTATGTTGCCATAGTCGAAGAAATGAGACAATATGATTTTTAATGAAGTGAACATAATGTTGTAATGTTGAAGGGTCAGTCCACCTTAGTTCTATCCTCTATGAATCTATACATTTATATGGTTCTTAGATATAAATTTTTGTGTTTTGATTCCAAATATGACTTCTATTTTGAGACACAGTCATATTGGTATTAATATTCTTTAGAATGTAGTTCAAATTGTTGGTTGTGGAGCTTGATTATCTTTCTGATTCAGAGGTTTGTTTTAGTTGTGCTTGGACCCTATTCCCTGACGGGGGGTGTGGAGGAGCTTTCCCCCCCACAACTGTCGCCAGGGGGCTCCATGGGGGACGACGACATTTTTGTAGCCCCCCCCAGTGGGGGATTCAAGGGAAGTGTCCCCGAAGAAAAATATTGGGAAAAAATGCCTTGTAAAATATTGTAATTTCATAGTCAATCTGGGTCGTTCATTATAAGGTCGCAGATCTGATGATAGAAGTTATTTTAGGGATTTTTTTCCTAGAAGGAAACCCTCTTTTATGAGGGAATTGTATTGCGGCTGTGTATTATCGCAATTATTGTATTATGAGAGAGGAGACTGTGAGAGGAAGAATATGAAGTTACAATAGTTGACTTGTAGGTTGTATCCCTTCATTTTGTTGGATAATAAAAAGGAAGGACCTGACAATTTATGTAGTGAACATAGCCCACATTGGGTGAACCACGTATATCTATGTCTCTATTGTATTTTGTATCTTCTTTGTTTTATTTATGCATTTGTTTTATTGTATTGCTCTGCGATCCTATTTTTCTAACACAAATATTATATTTGTGTAGATTAATATTGATACATTGATTGGTTAAAGTGTTGACTCTTGCAGATGTTGATTAAGTGTTCTTGTAACATTTCCCACTCCTTCACTATTGTAACATCCCATGGAAATCGATATTAATAAATAGTAGGTTGACACATATCTTCTCTCCAAACCATAGTTTCTTCTTTTATTCCACTGAGTGATATGATCCATTGATGGGTGAATGTAATGTGGTAATGACAGTTTTGAAATCCTTTATTATACTTTCACAATGATTAACTTCAATGGATAATTACTTTAATAATTCTAGGCCTTGATATATGGTTGACTGAACCTCGCATAATGGTAAAAAATAAGTGCAAGATGATCTAACAAATTTCTTATGGTTGCTTAGAGGTGGCCAATTTAATACTATATAATTCTCCCCTAGTGATAATTACAAATTCCTCTAATGTTGGCAACAATTGATCTTCACGAAACTTCAATGTATGGCAGTGAAATATTCAATTTGTAATGGAATAATCTATGTTAAATGAAATTTTTGTACTTTAAATGGTCAAGCGTTGATTTGTGGTCAAAGACATAGAATCAAGAAAATTTGAAATTTGTGTGGCCAAGTCCAAAATCATCAGAAGTGCCCTTGAAGGGGCTTTGATACTAATGTAATGAACATTAGTGCATTTGTAAAGAATGGTGGGCCTAATGGTTAAGAACATGTGTTTCATCCTTGGAGGTCGTAGGTTCAAATCTAGAGGGGGGTAGGGTATGAATACCTTCATAGACTTTAGTAGTCAAATTGTTGCACGAAGGGGGTCCCTTGTCCCACAAACAAGGGAATATAATACAACATAATACAACATTGTGTCATACCATGCTTAGAATGAGGCAAACAAAGAAAAAAAATTGTTGAATGGATCCAACATATCCAACAAGAAGATCATGATATTATGTAGAAATCAAACACCAAGTATAAGTAGTGATATGATCAACATTTGGTTCTACACTACTTTCGGGTTAGTGAAAAGGTATGGCTACACTTGTAGAAAGAGCGACCGACAAGTCCCCACACATTTCTCAATCCACTCCAATATGGGCCTTACACTATCATCAAGGCTATGGGTGAGAATGTTTTTAAATTGAATCTTCCACGTTTCCTTGACTTACACCCTATATTTAATGTGGAGTTGTATTGTCCATACTTTGCACCTTTGTGGAAAACCTTGGAGATGGCAGAGCACTTGGACATTACAAAGCTCGACAATGACGATATTGAGTGAGCTACAATGGATCAAACCATGAACAACAAGTTGAAGAGTACCCACTAACAAGACATACAACTTTATTGCAATGTCAAAGCAAGGCAACTTCTTCACTACGACAAAAGGTTTACCAAAAACTAGAGTGAGTATATGGTCCCTCATTTGGGATAGGGACTTGACACAATGGGAACTATTTCTACTCAAAGGGAAAAGACCGGTTCACATGGACACCTAGGTCTATCTAAAAAATAGTCAGGGATGATATTGACAGTTTTAGGATCATGATTTTTTGATGTATTTTTCAAGGCTTTCTCATGCATTTTTGGGGCATTTATGTTCGATGGTTGGTGACCTGACTCAACATGCTAATATTTTTTACAAAAAGCTAATATTTTCTCTCCACTCTTATCGCAACCAAGAGTGAAAGATAATCTATACAATTATTTCGTGCCTTTTGAGGCCTCCCTCAATTGGCCCCCACAATTTGGTTTTGTAAATCCATAAATTTTCAATGTTCCTATCACATTTATTCATCTAAAAATGGAATACTTTATTGGGTATACTCACATATAACGATAAGACTTGTTCACGTTGGATTTAGATGGGATTTATATAGTTAAATTAATACTAAGTTTGAGGCTTAGTCTATGGGCTTGGTCTYTCACTACTCTTTTAAGTCTAAGAAAGCAAATTCTTAATGRTGTTTGATAGGGATGATTTTAAGGATGGAAATTTATTTTAAAATGTAGAAACTTTGGCGAATCTTACTAATCCTTCATATGCCAATTATAAATGTTTAGCGATATTTTTGTAAAAATATTCAAATTTCTAAGGATTTTATACAGTTTGTATAAAATTTTGGCGATTTTTAAGGTAAACTAATTTTATCCTATAGAATTTGGGTGAATCATTTTTAGAATGGTGAATCTTTTTTGGGGAAAATCCATGGAAAATTAGCCCATGAGCGAAATTTAGCCCCTAAAATCATCCTTGATGTTTGAGGCTTAGTTTAAGTTTAATTAAGAAAAAATGTATTGATGTTCGAGGCTTAGTTTATGGTATAATAATTAGTGTGACTGGTGTAATGGCAAGTCCTAAATTATGGAGTTGATATACTGAAATTACTATGGTACCTTTTACTATGCATCATTGATTTTATTCTAACAATTTGTTTCTTATTCGTATCATTTTTTTAGCGAATTTCATTGTACGTCTCACCAGACCCTCACGAAATGTTGATTCACAGTCTCTGATATGCAAATTTGTTCTCTCCTTGATTTGTGAGTATGCTACACAATGTAGGATAAAGTGTTGTTCAAGTGTTGCTTAGTTTCTACCTCCCCATTTCTAGATACTTGACATAACCTTTGCTCCCACAATTCTTTTAGCTATTCCCACTTTCTTTCACATATCAACCTGAGTGAGTTTGTTGTTAGTTATATACTTTTATCTCCTTTTTCATGTTATGGGATGTTAAGCTTCAAGTAGTTTTGCACTTTGATCTCCACCTGTTCAAGTGGTTTATGCAGTATCTTTGTTTTCATTTGGCGTGTTTTTCTCCATTTCCCCTTCTTGTAACATTCTTATACATGACTTAACACCTTTTTATTAGATGGGCATTTTCCCTCTTCTATATCTTTGTATTCAAAGCATTCCCTCCACTCTGTTCCATGTTTTCTTCCTCATTTTTAATTTATCTTGATTGAATTTTAATAGGAATCGTGTTGTTGTTTTTTATATTTGTATAGAATTAGTATCTCCAATTTCATTGAGTATAGTCTTGTTTCATATTAAAAATATTTTGTAATGATAATTTTTATTCTTAATCACCCATTATCAAGTATTATTATATTCATTTATTCTCATTTTATATGTTTTTAAATATATTTAGTTTTCCTAATACTTTATCTTATTATATTTATGATGATGAGTGGAATATTCACTTAAAACATAGATTTTATCTATAAAATTCTCTAACATAATTAAATATTTTTTAATAATATAAAAACAAATTTATTTTTTCTAATATTTTAATTTATTTTTTTAAATATTTAAAAATAAATAAAATATTAATTATTATTTTGCATGTTCTAGTCTTAATACCAAAAATATAGTTTTTATATTTCAATTCATTTTTTATATATATGTAGAGAAGATGGAGTATAATGAAAGAATGTGATGCATTGCATCTAAGTGCATAGATGTTATAGATGTTTAAAATGAATTAAAATATGTTATATATAATATGTAAAAGATATGCATAATGATTAATAGTTTTGAAAAATCAATTAAATATAAACATCAACTGGGTTCTTCCTTACATGCGAATCTCATAGAATATCACCATGGATTGGCATAATGACACGTGTTAATGAAGTGAGGAAGTGGTACCATCTCTCATATTTTATGTTCATTATTTATTTGGTGCATTTAGTTTCAACAAAGAAGATTTAAAAACATATATTTTAAAATTTTAAAATAATGATATGAAAAA
>JASDQU010371799.1:0-10639 GCA_032191745.1 Picea mariana | reverse complement strand
CAGTCAGCCAGCAGCCTGTCTAATCTTCTTTCGAGAAGACATAAGACTAAACGCCCTGCTTTCCTGTGCAGAAATAGTAACCCTAACACCCTGGATTCTTCCCTCTGTGTTCTTACTGTACCACCCCAGTATGTCTTAATGTTTGTGTTGTGCACCTTATGCCCAGGGTCGTATATTGTTGCAGTTACTCGTTGTGTGCCTCCAATCATCTTGCGTTGAACCTCGTGGTTGCGTCTTTTTGGTTGTCGATTGGCGACGTAGAGTCAAGTGTGTTTGTTACTTCCACACGCATGCACACACCTTAAACAAAAAAAAAAAATTGCACCTGTTCTCAGAGTCGTTGTCGTAACGAGGAGGTTCGTTACATTTGTGAACTCCTTCCTATACTTCAAGTTTCTCTTCTAGAAACTAGTCCTTGCTCTGTTGTAACTGTGCTTTTTCCTCCTCCCACTTTGCTTGTAAGGCAAGATGCTCATGTTCTACCTTCCTCCATTGTTCTCCATGTGCGCTCTGTTCTTGCGCCAAAGCCTAGGTGGCTTGCATTATGTCTTCTTTATCTCGTCGAAGGAGAGCTTCGACTTTATCGGCAATCTGGCGTAATTGAGTGGGCTCATCGCATGTTCCTAGTATTTCCATTGTTAAGGGAACTATAGACACTGCTAGGCTGGATCGGAGTGCCTGCTCCACTTCTTTGAGTTCGCCCATGATCTGGTCAAAGAGCTCCTCCTTCTTTGCTTCTTGCTTTTTTGCGAGCTCTAGTGAAACATCATTCAGTGCGGCAATTAAGATGTCGAAATCATCCAGGGTAAGGGTAGTTTTAAGTGTGGTCCGAGTGGCCTTAGCTTTATTTCAGGATGAGGGATTGGGTGGGGTAATCTTCCTTTTCTTGGAGGGATCTTCCTCGTCTCTAGGTGGAGTAACCTCGCCTTTGTTCTGCTCAACTTCTATGCCCCCTAGTTCTTCGTCATCACCTCCCTTCGCAGGTGAGAGTGAAGCATTCTTTGTGGATGTGTTGTGTATATCTTGAAATTCCAAATCCTTCTTAGTCTTGCATGGTCCTGGTGTATCCGACATAGCTTCAGGGCTATCTACGTTGGACATCTCTGTAGGGTCTACTGTAACAAGGAGGTCTGCTAACCATTCCTTGGTAATCTCCTCCAAGTCATCTTCTATCAGCTTGTAATGTGACTGGAGTTGTTGTTTGTGCTCATCTGTGCATGCTGTGATGTAGGTGAAGTGACGATCTGCGGTGAATTTCATCAAAGGTCTAAACCTATGAAGCGTGTTGGGTGTGATGTGCAGTGTAGAATGAATGGAATTATTCAACTGAGTGTATTAAGCGTGGAAGACGGCATTGGACTGCCACTGTTTGTTCATGTCGCTGGAGTACCACAGTGTACAAAAATTCACGGCCAGTGGTTCGAAGGGTTTGATCTCCAGAAAAGTGGCTCCCTCGATCAGTTCCCAAGCGATGAAAGAGATGAGTATGAGCAACCAGCTAAAGTGGAACTCATACCCTTGGTCCTACGCTTATATAAAGTCAAGCTCTAGCTGATTTATAAGGTATTTTACCCAGTTTATTTGTAGTCCCTCTGCGCACTTCCCTGCGAGGTCAACTACAAATCCGGTCACCTGTGTAGGTCTGTTTTTTCGGACTAACTTTCCTGCGATCAGTTGGAAACCAAAGCACACTGTTGCATTCTCAATGGAGGATACCTTATAACCTAGCATGCCTTTCTCCATATCACCATATGTGTCTTTTATTCATTGAGTAAGAGCGTGATCTGCGGTCTTTCCAGGGTAAAATTCCTACGGGTCAGGGCCCTGCATGCCTAGCCCAGTGATCTAATTGATCAGAATCGGATCCACAGTGATGCGACGGTCCAACCACAGGTATCCTCCATGGTAGCAGGACAACAACAGTCTAACACATGCATTTACTTCCTAATGCCTCCCGAAATGTGGAATCTTCATTATGATGAGAAGGGTTGGCTGCGTAAGGTTATGGGTCCATTGTTGTGGTACAATCTTGGGGTTATTTCCTTTTGTAATATTCAAGTACTTGTGCGGGTATAGAATATTGTAAAACTTACGATATCCAAGTTTTAAATCACTAAATTTCAGCGCGGTGAGCTTCTCCTGGTCAGCATGAACTGTGTGCACCCCTTTCGGGAGGTACGGAGTGACTACATCATAGTCGAAGTCTCTCGGTACAGTGTCTCGATTCACTGTTCTGCTTAGTGGTGGGATATATTTAGGCAAGATGCTTGGGATCATCTTCATAGTGGCGAAGTCATTTTCGAGCTTAGATCATCTTTCTGAAGGTAGTCAGGATGGTCCTACTCGAGCAGTGGAGGGGGAAGTTGGCAGTGTGCTTGAGGACGATGCCTGTACATGTGTAAACATTCCACATTTTGACATGACTCTCTCAGTCATTAAATCAATTAGAACTTCTTCAACAATTTTCTCAGCAGCGCTGAGCTCGTCCGACATAAAAGCTTGGTTTAGTTGGTTCGGGTGCAAAAGGAATTCAGAGACTACAGTGAATAGTAAGGTAATGATATCAGGGTAAGTAAATCTTAGGATTCACGCTAAAATTCTCAGTTAGCAAAACATATTCTCGGTGCATGGCGTGATGGGTTAAGTAGGCAATCTCAACAACAGTCTGCTTGCAATGAACATGGGGCCTTCATTAACTCTATTATATCCGTTCTGGTGCTATCCAATGGTCTAGTGGTAACCCATAACTTCTTTTCGATCCATTCGGAGCGGCGGTCAAACGGGTATATCAGTTTCAATGGCTATATTTCTTCGTCATGGCGAAGTACTCTATGTCATTGTTCTGATATCTCGGCGAAGCTCCAATTATGCAATTCTTCTTGCTGCGAAGTGTCCTATAGAACCTCTTGTAACCTTACAATATTATCCCTTTTCTTTCTTAACTTCCTAGCCTTCTTCCCCGTGAGCTTCATCTCAGTAATTCTTTTACCATTCTGATGTTTATCTTCTGTTGTCCTAGTTACTTCGTGCTATTGAAATTCTTTCCTAGGGTTCATTGCTAATACCTCTTTTGTATCAAAAAAAGGGACCTCGATCTTTTGCAGATCCTCAAGTGTTATCTTAGCTTTGACATCGGGGTTTCTAATATTAGATATCTGCGATATTCTCTTATGTTCTTCAATCAAGTGTGTGATCCTTCTAGTCATAAAGTCTTTTAACTCTTGCTTCTTCTGTTCCAAAACTTTTTCTTCCTCTTTTCGTCTGGCTTGTTCTCTATCAATCCAAGGTTTTCCTATGAGCATGGTAAACAAGGTGTTGTCTTCAACAAATTTAATGATCTCAAAGTCTTCCTCTGTCGAAGTTCCATTGACATTCATAGGTATCTGGGCGAGCCTTCCACATAGGTTTACTAGCTTTCCTTTGAAGAAACTTGTTCCTCCTAGGCAAGGGATCATGGAAGGATTTCCTATAGCTTCCCAAGTTCTTTCTGACATAATTTTCATTTGTGTTTCTTCATCAAGAGTACAGTCAATGTCAAAGTCCCCTATTCTTGCTTTGATTTTCTCCTTTTCTTTGAAGATATCAGATAGCCTAACATGTCGGTGGTCATTCAAGGTATCTTTCATCTATAGCAATATCTTTTCTGATTCTTTCTGGGTTTCTGCTATAATATTAGTTTCTTGATCTTCTTCAGGGTTTTCTTGCTCCATATTCAGCTTCTCAAGCCTAGCAATCATTCTAGGGAAATCAAATACTTCATGGTCAATAGCCTTACAACAGAGGCAACTAGGTCTTCTCCCAGATAATTCCTTAGTAAGATGTCTCGATCTTCTGCAACTATAACAGAGGGTTAATCCTCTCTTTCATTTAGATGTTCCCCAACTCCTTATGTACTGTGCACCAGGATCATAGTGGCTAGCCTGCAAAAAACTCTCTCTAGGATCCTGCATCCACTTGTTATTCTAGACATTCTTTTGATGCATATGTATAACATATATATCCTTATACTTATCAGATCTATTCGTATCAAACTTTCTTTCATCTATTAATGCCCTAGTTTTGAAGCTAGGACAGAATCTATCAAACATACCTAGATCCATGCTTTAGAAACAAAAAATTTCACTTATCTTAATTCTACAGAGCACAAAGCTTCCAAATCTAAAAACTTTTGACTATTCTTACCGTTATCAGAGCACAAAGCTTATAGATCTTACCTCTTTTCTGCAGATCTGACCTTTTTCCTTCATAAATTTCCACTTTTACTTTTCTTAAAGCATAGAGCATTCATATATCACTTCTTTTCTTCGGTATCAACCTCTTTCTTGCAGATCTAACCTTTTCCCTTCACATCTGACCTCTTTTTCTGTAGATCTAACCTTTTCTCTTTAGGTCTAACCTCTTTTTCTCTGCACAAAGCCTTGTAGGTCAATTAGAATACTACGCACTAGGGCAACAAATCTACGCACAGAGCTTAGTTCGCACAAATATTTTTCTTCTTTTGTTCCCAGCAATCACAGTTCTCGTCCCGGCAACAGAACCATTTGTTGGCATAGGGGCAGACCCAGGGTTCAATGCTCAAGAGAGCACCAAAAAAACCCTAACTATCGGCCCTTTCAGCAACACCTACAAAGCAGATGAAGTCTCACCCGAGGTAGAGGCAGGGGTGGTTGCAAGACTCAAATGTCTGCAACCTTAGCTGGGACACTGATCTGTGATTATATCTTTTATAGGGCACTTAGCATAGATCCTTCATCAATATTTAACCCCTCTGGTACTTCACATATAGCACAGAGCATCGCAGTGAATACTTATACTAAAGATGATTCAATACTTAGCCACAAAAATATAGGTTAGATTTGGGAGATCAAGCACTAAGCATCTTATATATTAGATCTAACATTCATTCATATATCATCAACATAGAGCATAACTAGATCTACTAAATCACATCAAGCACTTAGCCAAGAAAGGGATAAACACATTAGATCGAAGCACAAAGTACTATACACACAATTACCATGGTTCACCCCCACCCTAGGGCTACGTCCACAAAGTCTTATTTATATTATCTCGGTCAAGCAGTTACAACACAAAGCTTCAATGACCCTTACTTCGCACAGGACAGAAGATCTACACAGCTCGCTAGATCCTTCCACCTTGCTCTTCAACACAAGACTACAACAAATTGCACTTATCTTTCCAATCTCATGCACAAATCACTCTAATATACATCCGATCACACAGATCTAGTTACTAGCACTAAGATTTTAGTTATACATCACATAGATGTCTACATTACTACTGTTCTCCTCTATTCACATTACCTATTTATAGATTAAAAAATGGGCCTAAGAGTGGGTAAACCCATCGGCCGACATCCCTTTCCCATTACATCAACCTAAAACCCTAAAATGGACCCAAAAATAGGTCTTTCTTCCTTACTTTCTACTTCGCGTAGCGCTCCTTCCTTGGCAAGTTGTCGCGGTCCCAAAAGTGGTCAAATATGACCAAGTATTCTTCAAAACTTGGTCAAGGGCCAACAATGATGTAAATATCACTCGAAAGGGAACTAGATAACATAGTATGATATATAGATATGTATGATAGCCTTACAGATATCATAAATATTGCTTCACTATCAGTGAGCCTGTTCAGTACCCCGGTGAAGTTATATACTTCTCCCATTGAATTTCCTTTCACCACTTCAATTAACGAATTTGCATTTCGCTGAGATGAGGGCGATCAATATATGAATTTCCTTTCATCATCTCTTTTAGACAATATGAGGGCAATTGAATTATGAATTTCCTTTCAACATATGTCTTGGATTTTAACATTTTTAATGAAATGGGGGAAATCAATTTGTATGTAACATACACTTGATGATATCTATTTAAAATCTTTAAAATAAAGAAGAAGGTCTATCTACAATTTTAAGAATACTCTGAAACTAACTTTCTTCCAATTTTCAGTACACCTTAACCTATAGGATATTTGTTTTGGGAATTTAAATCATTTCATGGATAAACCTTCAGCGAGTTTGTCAGTTTAAAATATGATATCAGAGCTAAAATTATCAGTATTGGCCTAGACATACTTTTTCAATTAAAATCAAAGGAACGTAAAAATTTTCACCTAATCTTGTTTTGAAAACATGCTTTTGAGTTTTCAGAGTCAGTCTATGTCTCTTTATTTCTATGAAGACTAAAAGGATGAAAAAGAAGAAAGAAAATATGGAGTGGAAAGAACTTAGGGAGAGGCAAAAATAACCAAATCAAGTATTCGGAGGATCTGAATAAAAAATATCCCAATCCCACACCACTTTGTGTATTAAATATAATCTTTTACTATGCTTTGTCCCATAGTTATTATAATTGTTCATATTTCTTTCTAGTTTATTTGTTATTATTTTTATTTTTTATACGAGAGATGGCTTTAGAATTTATCAGTATTACACTTCGAGTTATCTTTTTCTACATCTCAAATTTTTAGATCAAGTGATAACATCATCATGAGACAAACTTCCTTCACATTTATTTCAATTAATTTTTAAACTTTATTCAGACTATAAAGAAGAATAGGAACTCATACCTTATTTTTCTTTTGAATTTTCAACAAGGAATATTATTTATTTATCACTTGTTTTTAGAGAAATCAAAAAGATGAAAAAATGAGTGTCGAGTTTTTCTTGAGACTCATCTCCAATTCAACAAGATCTATTCTGCAAAAGGAATGAAATACAAAATATTAGATAATCTTGTTGAATAGAGATGATACATGATGAAGATGATTTTCATTCCAGTAGTCCTTAAGAAGCTTTTAATATGTATTATCTTGATTAGCTACTGAATGACTTTTATTTTACAGACAACAAAAAATCTTGGCATATACACTTAAAATATGCCTTATGGGCAAGAAAAATTGGCACCAAAAAATCTATAGGTATGTCTCCATTCCAATTAGTTTATGGTATTGATTTTATTCTTCTTATTAATCTCTCTCTTCCTATGATGAAACTCTGGTAGGATGCGAATGAAGAGACAGACTATATTACAAGAAGAATAAATCAAATCATCAAAGTACAAGGATAGTGTATATTCCAGCCCATTTCCTTGAGGATAGTAGGTTGTAGAATGACCTAAAATAATATTGTATTTTTGACAAAAAATTATCATTGCAGTAGATTTAAAATCATGAGCATTATGAGTGACTATTTTCCTAGGAAAACGAAATCTTGATAGGATGTTTTCTTCCAAAAATTTTATCACTGTTGAATCTGTAGCATTCCGAGTTGGAATGGCTTCAACCCATTTTGTAAAATAATCAGTAGCGGTCAAAATCCATTTGTATTGAGCTCTCAATTGTGGATTAGTTTATCCAATGAAATCTAAACCGCATTGTTGGAAAGGAGCTTCATCTTTTACTAGAGTTAAAGGTAAGAAGGAAATATTTTCCTTACCAACAAATAGTTGGGATAAATTGCAAGCTCTGACCCTTGTATTTACATCAGTGAATAATTTTGTCCAATAATATCCTTCCCTTAAAATTTTGTAAGTTGTTGTTCTCCAGGCATGATGTCCTCCACATACTCCTTCATGAACTTCGTCATTTACACCTTCTGTTTTAGATTCCATAAGGAAATATAACAGGAAACCAAGAGGATCTTTTCAGTATAACTTGACATCAATAATGCAATACCTAATTGCATGTAACTTTAAAGTTATTTCCTTAGAAGGAGTTATATCATTCGGACATTGAAGAGTAAGGAGATATGAAACAATGTGATTGTACAAGCATGAGGAGGAAAACTTATCTTCAATATGAATAATAGGCGCTTGATCATCAATTTCCTATATATCTAAGAGAGAATCATGAGACTTGAAGTTATTTATTCCAAGAGCTCTAAAATTTGATTTAGCAAACAACCTTGCCAGACCTCGACCTTTCACTATTTTGGTTGGTTTAACTTCTAAATCAAACTCTTGAATTTTAGCGAACCATTTACCTCTTCTTCCATCTTTGTCTAGTTGAACCAAGATATCTTTAATTGCATTTTTTGGTACATAAGAAATTATTTTTGAGTCCAAGACATATGTTCAGAAATATTTCAAAGCCTTCACCATGGCATAAGATTGTTTTTCAAGAATGTCATATATTAGCTTTGCATCTCTGAGGATTTTGCCAAAAAATACTATCGTTTGTTTGAATCCCTCTTCGTTTTTATGAAGGAGGACTGTTGCAATAATATATTCATATGCAAAGGAGAAGATTAAGAACTCTTTTGTATAGTCACGACTTACCAATATTGGTGCTTCTCCTATGGTTTTCTTAACATGTTCGAATAATTATTTTTCTTCTGCAGTCCATTTTACCTCGCTATCCTTTTTTAGCATATATGTAATCAATTTGATTATTTCAGGAAAATTAGGAGCAAATATCCTCAAAAAAATTATTTTCCCTAAAAAAGATTGAATCTCTTTTGTATTTCTAGGAATAATAATTAGATCAATAGCTTCAATGCGTTTAGAATCAAATTTAATTCCATCCTTTGAAACTCTATGCCCAAAAAGTTTACCTTCCTACATGGGAAAGTGTGATTTTTTTGGTTTTAGAGACAAACCAAACTTTCTGCATTTGTCAAAAGTTTGTCTGATATGTACTAAATGTTTTTCATTAGAGTCAGAAAACATTGTCAGATCATCCATATAAATAACAATAAACATATCTCTCTCACCAACGAATCCGATATCCATTGCTCTCTGAAAAGTTGCTCCTGCATTCATTAAACCAAAAGTAATTTTATCATACATAAAAGTTCCCCATGGAGTAGTAAATGCAATCTTTTCTCTATCATCTTCATGAAAAACAATCTGATTGTATCCCGAGAAACCATCGATCATAGAAATTATGTTAGCCCATACCACCTTCTCTAAAACATGATCCTTTTTTGGGAGGGGGTAACTATCTTTAAGACAAGACCGATTTAGGCTCCTAAAATCAACACAAAGTCTTATCTCTCTATTATTCTTCCTAACATGGACCAAATTAGCCACCAATTAAGAGTNGGATTGGGTTTATTTGTCTAAGATTTTTCTTGAGAGGATTAATACCAGGTTTTAAGGTAATCTTATGCTCAATAAAAAAAGTATCATAGGTTTTTAAATCTTCGTAATACCATGCAAAACATCTTTATATTTTTTAAGTAACTCAACATATTTACTCTTTATTTGAGTTGGAAGATATTTTCATATTTTGACCATCTTGGGATTTTCATTTGTTCTTACATTACAATATTAAACTTCTTAAGGTTGAGGTTGCAAAGTAGAATTTAAAGGTATATCATTTTGGTCAAACAACCATTCTAGAGGGATAAGACCTTTGCGAATTTGATTGTTTTTAAGTAAAAGCATTCGTTGATTTGCAATTTTATCTTGGAACTTTTCTAGATTTTCTCCTTCCTGCATAATCCAAGCAAGATCATTATGATTTTCTTGATCAATCTAGGTCTCAGAAAACTCATCTACCATTTCCATAAACATATTTATTTTCTTCTTCTATACATTCTTCAAAATCATCGTCTATGGATAATATACAACTGCCTAGATCTTGACCAACAACATAGACTGGATAGTTATTATGGTTTGGGGGGTCACTTATAGTATAAGCCAAACTAGTTTCTCTATACAATCGAGTAAACTATCCACCAAAAAATTGGAATTGTAGCATATGTCATGTCTAACTGTGTTAAGAACCAAATATCAATATAGCATAGAAAAACCTCAGAATAAGTACTCAACGCCTTGAAAAAGATATAATTTAAGATAATAACCCTCTTCGAGGGGGCAACCTCCTTTTACCCCACATAAATGTTCAAGTACAAGATGATTCCAAATGAAAATGTCTCCTTGGTATATATAAGATACTAGGAGGTATAATTACAACTAATCGAATAAAGACGACATAAATAAAATAACATTACTAATGTAATATGCCCCAATTAATGGGTAATGAGCCAATATTAGGGCTTAACATGCCCCTCCCCTTGAGACAAGTGTTGTTCGCAAAGCTTGAGTAACTCTGGATGCTTCTGTATAAAAGACTCATCTTCCCAAGTGGAATCTTCAGCCAGTAGTTTCCTCCATTTAATGAGATACTCTGAAATGGATCTATTCCTCAGCTGGCGAATTCTTGTGTCAGTGATGGATTCAGGCTCCAATATGATTTTTCCNGTTTGAACTCAGATCTTGTCGCCTATAACCTTCTTTAAGTATGAAACATGGAAAATTGTATGTACTCGTAAAGATGCAGGCAACTCCAATTTGTATGTCATAGTACCAATCTTTTGCAACACCTTATAAGGGCCATAGCACTTTGGTGATAATTTATTATCCTTCTTGGCTCGCTTGAGGGACATCTGTTTGTATGGTTGTATTATTAAAAACACCCAATCCCCTACTTCAAAACTTGTTTCACTACGATGTTGATATGCTTGTTGTTTCATGTGATTCTGTGCCATGGTTAGGTTGTCCTTTAAGATTTGGAGAACTTCTTGTTGATTCTCGATGTGATATTCCACTGCTTGAACCTTAGATTTTTCTTTTAGAGAAGAAGTGATGGAAGGAGGGTGGTATCCATAAAG